>JAQFZG010004197.1:0-12184 GCA_034695465.1 Entomobrya nicoleti | reverse complement strand
AGACAGACAGACGGACAGACAGACTCTTTCTCCCACTCACACACTAATCCTAGAAACACACTACGTGCGTTAATAAAGACGTACATTTTCAGACGTAAATTATCACTATAGTATTTAGTAATAGCTATTAACTACTAACCTGAACCAAGAAAGCTTTGTTAATAGTCATCACATTCCAAAATCTCACGACGGCAGGTTCACGAATGATCAAATCAATCAACGCGTTAATCTAAACGACAATTCATACTACAACGTCTCTGTCGTTTTTTAAATTTACTATAGAATGGAATTAATTCACATAATTAATTACCTGTATTAAAGAGGACAAGCAATTACTAACTTCCAATTGACGCAGCGCAGTAACAATTAGCTTCTCCTGATCCAAGATCCTCTCGCACATAAACGCTTTTACTGTCAAGAGAGAAAATCCCCAAGTGCAAAACATCAAAAGAATATATCCTCTATTTCCTTCTTCCGGTTCCGACTTTGACGATAAACAGGAAAATACTCCAAGACATAAAAACGTAAAATTCACCAAAATTAATGCAATTTGATGAAATGCCATGGCCTGTCCCGTAATCTCCACTTGCTTTTTGACAAGTAGAACTAAATTCGTCCACTTTTTAACATTCTCTTGAAGTGATATAAAATCATGATCATTAGGGTCATCTTGAAAGTCTTTCCAGTAAATGCTAATGCCCTCATGAATTTGTTTAAAGGCTTCCATTGAAGTTCGAAACAAGAGGAAATGCATGCCATGGCAACCAACCATGATTAACATGGTGAAAGTCGCTGTGAACTTTGGCCAGCCTACTACTGGAAATATTTCAAAGGATATCTTGCCCCATATATTGTTAAAGACCGAAAAAACTACGGATGTAGCAAGGAAGCCAAACACAATGTATACCGGAAACACATTGTTACGAAATTTCCGTAGATGTGCGAAAGCATCCCATTTTCGCAAATGAAATGTTCGAATATATTCCTGCTGAAAGGATGACCAGGAGTTAAGAATGACTTGGAATTTGGGCAAGGATGCTAGCGTTCCAAATACGGAGATGCAAGAAAGCATTGGAAATGTAGTGGGAACCATGCGAGTTCCAAGTTTGGAAACAAACGACATGTTAGTGTAGCCATTGTGTTGCGATGATAACTGGATACCTTG
The DNA here is from genome assembly GCA_034695465.1 of Entomobrya nicoleti. Taxonomy (NCBI): domain Eukaryota; kingdom Metazoa; phylum Arthropoda; class Collembola; order Entomobryomorpha; family Entomobryidae; genus Entomobrya; species Entomobrya nicoleti. Next base: position 11,019 of record JAQFZG010004197.1, on the reverse strand, counting down.
AAATTGTCTGTTTCCAATACAACAAATTCAAGAGTGAAAATCAGCGTACTATTTGCAGTGAGATAATAACTTTAAAATAAAATAAATATAAATGTTAACTTACAAAACTTCAATAAAGTCATGTGAGAAGCTGGTCCAGGTAATGTATGAAAATATGAAGCAAGCAAACAAGCCAAATAATGCACTTAGGCAAATGCTGTACACTGTTAGCCAACTCTTCCATTTGAATTCATAAACCACAAAGTCAGTTGCCGGATCCTGGCGAATCGTAAATGGGCAAAAGCCAATTATGCGAAGGTACTTTACAATTGGGATGAATAAAGCACCTATGTCGGTGACTTGATCAACGGAATAATTTTGCTCTTTCTCAATTCCTATTTGAAATGTTTTTCTGAATAAAAAATTGGAATTTTCGGCTAGTTTTTGGAATGCTCCAGCTCCCGGTTTACAAGCTTTAGTAAGATTGCAATCTTTACTTTTAAGGGGAATTTTAAAAGTAGACATTCTCTCTTAAGTTTTCACCTTAATATATTTTCCGAATATAAATAAAGTATTTAATAGTAGCAGCAAATTACAACAATTGATTACGAACATAAACTTGGGTTCCTGATCTGTGTCAACTTGCTTGCTTGTTCTTGTTACGGTTTTATGTAGGTGAAGAGAAATTGTACTTGGAACATTCTTCGCTTACGTAAATCGTAAATGTGCCATTCCACATATCCCACTAAATAAATAATGCATGACATTAACTTATCTAATTACATAAATTACATCCTTATATAACTATAACGTTACATCATACTGCTTCCTTGTGGAAAACTAGGAAAATCAATTACCAATAGATAAAAAAATCCATTTGCTGTAGTGAAAGCTGTTGCGTTTTGTACTTCAATTTCGAATGTAATCTTTGTCTTTACATGAGAATCGCCAATTTACAAATAAGTATGGTTGTTCATCTACCGATGGCATGTATTATTGTATTCAACGGTCTTTATAGGTCATTTGGTCCTAACACCCAGAAAATAGGATATGTATGGTTTGAATTTTTTCATTCTCCTTTCCTTTCATGTTTAGGTTCATATAAGTTAGAAGATAATATTACAGGTAAAAAGACTTGTTTTTCATTCATGACAAAACCTAAAACTATAAATGTGATTGATTACATCATCTAATGACGTGAACTATTACATAAACACTGGTGAAACGGTTGTTCCAACATTATCATTTAGCCATTGATGGAGTTTGACAAGAAAGAAGGGATAAATCATCCATTTTGTACACATTATAAAACCGCAAAGTATGAACATCTGGCAAAATACGAACGTAATAATTAACAGATTTGCTAATTATCAAATTTCCTGAAAATGTGGTCCTGGATAGATGATTTTTTTGAATCCTGTAGTAATACCGTATAAAATGATGGTAAAAAACTTGAAATCCTTGTCATTTCCATTTATTCTTCACATAAGGCATAGCCTCCATCATAAAAATGAAGATTTCACAGTTATTTCTATGGTGCGCTGGTGTCATTGTGGCAGCCTCAGCAACTGCCGTTGTTGACTCTAGCCTCAAGCAACGCTTTCTCGGTGGTGGAGAAAAACAAAACGTGATGGTTTCCTTTACCCAAGGCATTCAACCGGTTATTGATCAAATTAACAGTATGAACTTTCCAAATGATGTGGAAAAGCGAATCGCATTGACCAACGCTCAAGAGGCGTTTACCAATGGAGCCCAGGCACCTCTCAAACATTTCTTAACACCATGGGAGTCAATTACGAGAGCTTCTGGATCAACAACAAAATGGTAGTTCAAAATGTGGACTCCCGTTTGGTCAACTCCATCTCAAATATACCAGGCGTTGCCAAAATTGAGAAGGAACCTGTAATCAACCTGAATCCTATGAGGGTCATTGGAGAACCAGAGAACTTTAGCAGGTTTACCAGACAAAACAATTCCTCGGTGGAATGGGGCATCATGAAAATCCGTGCTAATGAAGTCTGGGGATCTGTCAATGGTAAAGGCATCGTTGTGGCTACGATTGATACTGGAGTACGAGCGACACATGAAGCGCTTAAGGAGAACTGGAGATCCGAATTTGGATGGTTCGACCCCTACTGGGGTTTATCTCGCCCTTACGACTTGAACGGACATGGGGTAATGTAATTTTTAGTTATTAATTTAATTGATATTTTTAATGCATGAAAAATTAAACGCTATTCTTCTATATGAAAGACCCATGTGACTGGAACGATTGTGGGTAAATTCGGCATCGGTGTTGCACCGGAAGTAAAATGGATAGCATGTAAAGGATGCAGTAGCATTTCATGTGGAGGTTCCCAACTGATGAAATGTGGACAATGGGTTCAATGTCCTTACACTGATAGAAATGGGCGCAACAAGAACTGCAGCATGGCACCACAGGTTGTTTCCAATAGCTGGGGAGGTGGAAGTGGAGATTCCTGGTATGATGAAGTCATTAACTCTTGGCAAACAGCGGGCATCATTCCGGTGTTTGCGATTGGAAACGCTGGGCCCAATTGTAACACCGCTAATTCTCCCGGAGATAGGCCAAATGTAATTGCGGTTGGAAGCACTGAGAAAAATGATCAAATTTCCGAGTTCAGCAGTTTAGGGTAAAACAATACTTCAAAATTTAATTTTCAAACCAATTTCAAGCAATCTCGATTCACAACAACTTTTTATTTTATGTTTCTAAAGTCCCAGCAAGGATGGTTCCGTAAAACCCGACATCGCTGCCCCTGGTGGTAAGATTCGTTCTGCATGGCATACTAATGATACGGCCTACAATACCATTTCTGGAACCTCCATGGCTTGTCCTCATGTCAGTGGTGTGGTTGCTCTAATGAAACAAAAGAATAGTGACCTGAAATATCAAGAGGTATATGACATCATCACCGGCACCACAAATCAGAAATCCTTGAACGTCACCAGTGCAAAGACTTGCGACAATAAATCACCATCGACTTATCCAAACAATGTTTTTGGATATGGACTAATTGATGCTTTGAACTCTATCAACGCAGTATGTGGTGGTAGTATTGGTTAATGGTTAATACTAATACTTCCCTTGAAGCTATTGACATGTAAATTAGTTGAATTTTTTACCTATATTTTCCGTTCAAAAATTGCAGTTTCTCTTTGATTTTTAAATTCATTTTGTATGGTATTGGAAATTATGTACATTTTTCAATAAATTGGTATTCCTTCGGGCAACAGTGCAAAATATTACTATTACCATTGACGATGAGCCCTGGACTTTTACAACATTCCGTAAAAGTAACTTTGTCTGTCGTTTTTCATTTTTCTTGGTCGAAACTGTTCAAAGTTAATGTTTTCTCCTATCATAAAGCAAGAAAGAGCAAACTAGCAGACCAGTAAAATCGTACACAATCTCAAAACACCCCGAATCGTGTCAAGGGGCATTGCTCTAGCTCTAGGGTCCGCCACCCAATTTCCTGATCTCAGAACTCCCCTACCCTTTGCACTCTCCATAAAAAATACTCCACAATATTTATTTACTTCATGTCCCTCGCCACATTTAGTTGAAAACTTAAGATAGAAAATTGTTATCTCAACTTTTCTGGAGGAGATACCTGCACCATAAAAGAACACCTTTTTTTCAGCGTACCATATATGGTAGGGTAGACTGGAGGAGGAACATTAAATAAAAACCTACTTTTATCTTTCCAAGCCTCTCTATCGACTCTTCAATTTTATGGAACTAAACCAAGCAAAGATCCTTCCTCCTTCCAGCATTCATCTGTTAGCAAATTAGCGCGTTATAGAATTTTGTGTCACTGTTTTGTAATAATAATGCAACGTATTATGTATGTAGCAAGTAGCATGTACTCAATTGTTATCACTTCATCTCTTTTTTGATGGTACACAAAAATCTTTCATACAGCGCATTGTAATGTAATTCGTAATTCAGGCGAAGTAGAAAAAAGAGAAAAATTTAAATACGTACATGATATGGTTATCTGGTTATTGATTGTGCTCTATAAATGCAAATTAAATTTGATGTACGAGCGTACACTTCTTACATTAAAAACTAACAGTGGTTCTTTCTTCCACAGTCAGAAGAAGCATTCGTATGTTATGTGTGTATTGCACATTACAAATATTCCGCTTAAGTTTATTGCCTCTTTTCGTTTTGTCAGAATATCAAGTGCTGCTGTTGGTGGCGACAAGACAAGACACGGTATTTTTCGTTCAGTACTTCACTCCTTTTCCATTTCCACAAAGTAGCTTTGTGAATTTGGCCAACTGTAATTAAGATAGTAATTACAAATGAACGAATATACTAAAATTGGAACGATACAAAGAGTATGAGTCAAAATTGAAACTAGTTAACCGAAAAATATATTTTGTGCAAGATTTTCCTAGAAGGCCATTTTGTCAGTGCCAGTAATTTTATTAGAGTGGGAGCGGGGATTTTTATTTAGTTGGTAAAAAAAATTGATGTGACTTGCAAGACACCATCGCTTAACTAGTTGGTCAGGACCTACTAGCTAGTTCCAAGTTCAAGGACCTTCCTGACCATCATCCCAGGGCAGGGCCCTTTTCAGTTCAGCTAATCTTGTAAGTTGTAAAGTGGGCAAATTCTGCTGCTTTTCTTAGTAAGTAAGAACACGTGTAGGTTTTCTTTGTAATAAAAAATATTTTAACGTCAAAATGTTACTAATTTTGGAGATACGTACAAGTTAGTCCACCCTCTAATTTGAAGCTTTTTATCCTCAGGCCAATCCGTCATCAGTAGGAGTCATTTAAATCGTCGTAGCCGGAGGTCGTCCATTTCTACCGGACACTGATACTGATAATACAGAGAAGATTAGCATTGACCCTTGCCTGAAAATTAGGAACCAAGGAAAGAGAAGAGAGCTACTGGGGACTGGAATTGAATCGTAAGTCTTCATTGTAAACTCAAGTCCAAAAAAACATTACCACTACTACTATAAAATGTTCCACCCCCAATGCCTAGATGGATTTCAACATGACACTTGACAAGATATAATATGTTAGTAGCAAATTAGCCAAGTCAATTGAAAGGCTGTGTGGAATAATGACGGGAGTGCAGGTTGCTATGTTGGTTTTTAATTGAATATAGCTGATTGATAAAACAAACGAAAAATAAAATACTTTTTGGGTTACCGCAATGATGAATGAGTAGCAGTCAGACAGACAAACAAAGTAAATCTTCAGGAACTGATATAATTTTCGAACTTAGAAAACAGAGCCGTCGTTATTCGATACAGCTTATCAATTATTATGCGTATATATTTTAGGCAAAAAAAAACTTCTCTGAACTGAAGCTACCATAGTAAATTTTCAAGTAATTCATAAAACGATTTTTTTTCAAGTTAATCATACAATACTGTTCGGAAAAAGCAGATTTGTTAGTTACTCTATAACTTTTCGCCTTAGCTTACTTTTGTTTAAAGAGAAATTGTACTTGAAAGATGTGATGGGTGGATGCAATTTTATTTAATTGGTCATGTTTTTAATTACTGCTCCTAACTGAAGATGTGATACTTATCAGGTGCATTATTGTTCATGTTGGAATTAAATCATTTGCTTTGATTCCATTTTAATGATTTTATCTTATGTACTTAGATGTAAACTATTTTTTGTTCGTAGAACTCGTTCGTGACAGGCTCGTATTGGATTAACATAGAGGAGCTGCGAGACCTTGCCTTGAGACAATGAATTACTTCATGGACGAATTTGATGTAAGGTTCAGAAATATCATAATCGTAATAATCAAGGGTATAATAATAAGCGGAAGATTAAGAGGAAGTAGTGGTATTGTCATGAAACCGATATTTTACTAACGGCATGCCAGGGGAACAGGGCTCGGGTCTGTATAATATGTCAGAAGGGACCCTTGCAATGTTACTTGTTGTCGAAAAACACTTGACGAAATTTCACTAGTCGAATTGAAAGCAGTCATTTTACTAGTCGAAAAGGAATGGCCAAAAGATAGAAAAAAGATATCCCTACAATAAAATCCCACGAATCTATTATGTCATAAGTAAGAGTCAAATTAAGCAACCTGCTACTTAAGTTTCTCTGATGGTAATCTATGTCTCCCTGAAATAATGTAAAAAGTTCAAGATTCCCGGACATCTGTAAAGTTTACGGAAAACCGAGAATCCTGGTTATTTTAACTGTTTGAATTCAGAAGAATTGTTTCCAACAACTGTTTATGCTAATTAGTAATATAAAGTGCTGATAGCTCATCTGATCGATACTTTTATTGTTTTTTGTCCAGCTTTCTTCATGAAATTTAATTCAATTTAATGCAAATTCGACTAATAAACTGAATTCGCCTAATGGAAATTCGACAAGACAATTTTTTTCGACAAGTAGATTTCGGTTATGGTTTTTCGACAAGAGGTAACAGTGCAAGGGTTCTTTCTGACATATTATCGGCTCCCTTAGGCCTCAGCTCTGATTGTACATCTTAGCAGCAATTATAGTTTCTAAAATATTTGGAAGCAATGTGTCTGAGCTTATTTGGCGTCAACACGTACTAACCCGTAACGTTACACGATTTACGGGTCTTTCTTGAGTTAATGAAAAGTACATTTTCTGAGATAGTTTTGCATGATGAGATGATTAAGGAAATCAACAAGTTTCCCGATGATCACCGTGTCCGATCACGGGTATACTGTTGGATAACCTACATGCTGCTAGATAGGGGTGGGGTATCACCAAAACCTCTCTAACCAAAAAAAACTAACTAAAAATACTTAATATATTTGTACTACTTTGATTATCTGACAGGAGCGTGATGGGGCCTGGGTTCTCGTGGACCCCCACAATCTGGAACCCACAGGAGAAAACCCGGTTTCTGGTGGCCAACCTGGAACATCACAAAATGAGACTGCGACATCAGATCCCGTAGATAAAAGCACCTCATTGCGAAAGAGTCATGGATTCATGCACATGCAGGATCCCGAAGGGGAAGGGGTTACTATACCACAAAAGCGCAAAATCTTAAAGGCAGTGTACAGCCACAAGTACAGATTAACTCAAATTGCTAAAATCGACGCTTTAAAAGAGGAGAACAAAGTCCTCAAGCAAGAACTGGTTGACAGTCAGAATAGGAAAAATGCCTTAATTATGTCTATCAGGCACAAATTAAACTTAATAGAAACTTTAAGGATGCGGTTGAGTGCTGTGAATGATTTTGAGTCTCGCAATTCCATTTTTTAAACGTTGTGTTGAATTATACTGCGATCTGAGATTCATTGTTTATTGCCAAGTGTAGTTGTAGTTAGTTTTGTTATTTTTAAATGAGAAAACTAAAGTTGTTACTTAAGTAGTTACCAATCAACTATTCTGTCTGAATTGGAATTTCTGGGTGTTTAATGATCAATCAATTGTCCGCCAGTTTCTAGTTATATTAAATCAATTTGTTTGTTTTCTCAAATTTTTGTTCCTTACATACTAGTTATGACTAAAATTGCCACAAATTAAATCTTTCAATTGTGTGTAATTGTTCAGTATTTTTATAAGGTTGTTCGTATTATAAATTTAATGTTGCAGTATTTAGTTTTTGTTCCTTTAATTAATATTATAGTCTTGTACCATGAATAACAATCGTTTTCAGTACTTCCACAGTTCTTACTTACGTACGCTATTTATTTTTAAACCATCGTTTTCACGCGATTTTACGTAATGGAAACAGCTCAAATGATGTCCAATCCGTTAAAGAACTGAATAAAAATAGTAAAAATTTATAAAACTTTACAGGGTGCTTTATCCTTAAAGGGATTCTGCTTCGGAGGCACAAATCCATTGAGCAGGCAATCATCATGCTGATACTTTTGAATGAAATTCTGTAATTTAAGAGATTTAAAGATATTGTAAAAGTAGCCAAGTTTCTTTCTTTTTTAACTTTTTGTAAATTTTATTCACCATCATTTCACCCACAGCTTGTGACACGTTAATCCGCTCAATAACAGCTTCGCGCTGTAATTGCTCCACTAAAATGCGATGTTGTTGCAGCTGAAGTTGCAAGTTTGACATGTTTGTCTTCTTTAAATATTTTATGTTATGATTCTGGAAGATTATCTGTTTGGTTTCAATAAGCCTGCAAAACAAAAAATTAAACCGTACACCTTATTGCAAGGGTCAATAAAAACAAGTTAAGAAACCCAAAAAGATTTTCGAAGACATTGTCAAAAAAAATTAAGCCAAGCCGGACTACTGTGGTTCCCCAAATAATTAGTTACTAGCTGAGTAATTATCGTATTGTTTTGATGATAATTGAATAGGCATCTTCAGTCAGTAGTGTAATATTAAACTCGAATTAAATACAAGCAGATAATTGCATTTTTATCCAATGTTTAAAACAATATGCTCATAAAAAGTAGATTGTGGAATATATACTTGTTTTCTCTAGCCCACACAACCACTTCCTCCTTCACTAATAAATAAAGTAATTTCCAATAATTTTGATCGGTATTTCCTCCCAATTTACGACAAAACATTAGCACTTTAAGAGTAATTCAATTTAATGGTAAATCAGCATGCATGAGTTACCGAAATGAAATGTAGCTTGTGAGATATTCTTGTACAAATATGCAGCACATTGTTGTCCAGAAGACAACATAGCAGTTATCACTATCACATCAGCAATGGATAGGGCAAAGTATGTCAGTGTCGCAGAGATAACCTTATTATTATGAGAACTAAAATGTAAATTATGATTTGGTAATTTTGTAACTCTATTTTAATCATTAATGTAAGTATACAATTCACTTTCGCGTTGCAATTTGAAAAAAAAAGAAAATACCACTTATTCTGTGTAGTACTCCTCAACTAGTAAGCATTAATACTGCAGTTCTGTTCTGTGTACTAAATTGATAAATAAAATCATTGTTGTGTATCAGTAAACTACGCTAATTGCAATTTGTAATCGGGTCTTGTATTTTTGCACTCCTTCCGTGCACTGCATATACGTATACACGTAATGGTAATATATTCATCTTTTGTTCGAGCTTGACATTGAAAAATTTCTGCAAAATGATAATGGTAAAATTTATCTTGTGCAATGACCACTCATTGAAAAAAAATCCATTTATGACAGCATGCTAAAATCCAACGTTGCTGCGTCATGTAGCGTCCATCACATCATGTACTATAATATGTGTGTAAAAGGAATTTTTTACCCGTTTGCCATACTACTCAATGAAGGTTTTTTCCAGCTAACAGTTTACATAACATCAATACTATCACATTAGAAATGATTATCATAATTATCATACATCGTTTTGTTGGACAGGTAAAGCACTAGAGCACAAGTTGTGCTGCATAACTCATCATTGAAATCATGTGCTTTCTGAAGCATATAGCAAGATAGCAAAATAAGTCCTTGATTTTTTATATTGAATTTGAATTGTTACGTAAAAATATAGTAGAGTATGATAAATTTTCAAGTGCAATGGTTCCATAATTTACCAGTTTCATTCTCCGGTTAAATTTTTGCATTGGTTGGCAGCATGCCAGTAGTACTTATCAAGGTGACACAAAATGAACCCAACTTGAAATCGTTCTTCTTGACAGAGACGAAGAATTTTCGATTTCCGTGGGGTCACGCTTAAAATCATTAATAAATCACTCAATTCATCAGTTTTTTTAATATGGCAAGTTTAGAAAAACAAAAGAATGGAGCTGGATCGATTAAGGAGAATCCAGGTAGCGGTCTCAGATCGGAGCCGCTGTCCTTATCCAAAAGTGTGCTGTCACTGGAGCCTGCATTGATAATTCATTTGGTAAGTGCTTTCCTGGTGCTATTGTCTGTCTCTGACCTACTTTTGGAGAAGGCTTGCCGAGTGAATCTTGGCTATTCTGACGAAGTATGTGATGCGCTTCAAGCAAGGTTGGTTAAATAAAATCATACAAATAAAAATTTGCACATGCGTAAAAGCACGAAAACATGAATGAAAAAATATATTTTTGCTTAAATACCAGAGATACGGAAAAATACCAAAAGGAAGAGCAAGCTGTGCAAGCCCTCATGGGACAAGCCCTAATGTGGCGAAATATTGTGGAGAATATTTTCCCAATATTTCTGGTATTTTTCGTGGGCGCATGGACGGATAAGTATGGAAGAAAGTATCCAATGCTCGCTGTAATAGTATCTTTTATTTTGCAAGACGCCATTCTTATTGGTACCGTTGTTGCGGGAAAATTAGCGGGCGTCTGGACTGTCGCCTTGGCATCCTCATTGATCATCTCACTTTCTGGCAACCAAGCCTGTTTTATCAGCTCTGCATTTTCCTACATTTCCGATCACACTCCAGTGGATAAGCGAACAGTTCGCACTGGCGTTTGCCATACTTTATTTTTCCTTGGACTGACGGTTGGAATTGCAGCGGGAGGGATATTAGCTAAAAGTGGACTTGGATTTGTCAAGATTTTTACCATTGCAGCTGGATTAGAATTGTTTGCTTTGGTGTACCTAATGATCTCAATGAAAAATCAACCACTTCCGGGCGTCACAAAGGGAAAAACTGCTATGCAAATGTTTATGGAATTATTTGACTTTCAGTTGATCAAAGACGCTGGAAAGTGTATCGTTAAAAAGAGGGAGGGAAATACGCGACTCAAACTCGGGCTTTTAATATTGAGCCATTGTTGTGTGTTGATGCCGATGAGAGGTAAGGGTATTTTGAAAATTGATTCTATTTACAGATTGCTATAATATTGAAAGAACTAATTTTTTGAATTATTTAATTGAACAGGCGAAATGGGAGTGTTTTATTTATTCTGCCGTTTGAAGTTCAACTGGGATGCGGGAACATTCGGTTCCTTTTTGACCTACACGACTATTGTGGGTTTTATTGGAAATTTTGTGAGTATGGGCATTTTAGCTGGGAAGTTAAAGTTAACTGATCCTCAAAATGGTATAGTTGCATCAATCAGTAATCTTATTGCGGCACTTATCTTTGCTGTTGCCAACTCTGGTGCAATGATAATGGCAGGTAA
>JAQFZG010004196.1:0-12185 GCA_034695465.1 Entomobrya nicoleti | reverse complement strand
TGGTACATTTTATTATGTCAGCATAAAGCATTTATCACAGCATCACTTCATCTGTAAAATTGTACAAATTCCCTTGATTGACAACACCTTTACAGTTATTGACATTTTACAATCAAACTCTAGACACTATCTAGAAAAAACACATTTCTATCATATTTCATTTTTCTATGCATTGCTTTCTTCATACACTAAAACTCAATATTTTAAATTTCAAGCGCTATCTTATAAAAAGTATTCTTAGCATTAGTTAAAAAACGGTTTACTTGAAACACGTAGCAATCTCATCAATACGTGGCTTTTCACTGAAAATCTTTCGATGGTAACAATCATAAAACCTTTCCTCCGAAGTTAAATCAACTAATTAAAATGAGCTAAATTCCCTGTTCACAAAAATGGCTTTTATCTGTATAAATTTTAAGGTTGCTTTTCTTGTTTATTGCATTTTAGTATTACAATTACATCATATATCATAATTACCCAAAGTTCATTTTCTTTAATTTATTAATACAATTCTGCAAACTAGTGTTTAATATTTACTTATGCTATTGTTTTAATTAAACCATTTGACATTAAGCTTTATTGAGTCATTCATTTTTATGGTTAAAGAAGTTTTATTGAATTTTAAAAACTACATTTTTAACTCTAGCTTTATAGAATTTATTTATTTACAGTCATTACGAGATGAGAATGTTTACTTAATCAGAAGTACAATTATCATGAGAAATTAATTAACAGCGTAGCTTTAAATGGTCTGTGCAAATCCTGCATAATACATTGTACATTGACATTACTCACACATTCCGCTCGTACATCATTATAGCATTATTACAAGTTTACAATTATTAACGGTTATAACAATTAGCAAAATCAACTTAAATTCATTGAATGTCCAGCTATTGTTTAATGGTAAAATTGTATTATGTATACAATCATACAAAAAGTAATCATTAATTTCACATAATATAAAAGTTCAAAATGAGAAAGCATTTCCATTCCAATAATACCCATGAGTCATTTTATCGATCCGGCAACATGTACCTTCCCCCATTTCAAACTAACATATCAAAATATCCAATTGGTCTGCTCTGCGTTAGCCTATAATTAACAAAAATCTGCACAGTTTTATCTTGAATCTTCCTCAACTCTGTTACCAGTCTTTTATACTCCTCCTCCAACACATGGGGTTTTGGATAAGTCGACGAGAGAAACTGCGCTGCAATGATTTGCGAGTCAATGGATCCCGTTGAGTGCAGTATCCCATCAACAACATGTATAATCCTTCCCCCATTCCCCTCATTCTCCGTCAGACGGAATTTATAACATAAACTAACGAATCTCTTGAGAGTCTCCGAGAAAATGCCAATAATTTCTGGTTTGTATACTTGAATCAGTTCATCCGCCAACTTTCCCACTTGCTTGCCTATCTCAAATAGATCCTCTCCTAGTTTGATCTCCGGTCTGGAATGGAATATTACACTAAGTCTGAGGAATAAACTGTCAATAAATATTTCCGATGGATTCACCACATCACTTAACCGTTCCACTAAGGCTTCCATCAATGTCTTTGCTCTCCCATCATCCCGTAACTTGATGTACGGGCATTTGAAAGATTCAATACAAAGTTGCTCGATAAATGAGCTGAGGGCTTGTTTGCACGGGTACAAAGTGATGATATTCTCATCAGGTTTATCCCATTGATCAGCTCCTGTGAGTCGTTGCTGTAAACATTCCAGGATTAAATTCACTTCCACACTTTGCTCCTCTTTACGATGATACAGTAAGTATTTGACAGCCAAGTATACCACATTAGACTCAAGATTTTGGTCGTGGTGGATGAGAAACAAGTATTTTTTGAGGATTCCTTTGAGAAAACTACTTTCCAAAAGTGAGATTCTATCAGGCGTGATCCCTTGGAGAATACTGGCAAGTGCCCATTTTATTTCAGGACCAGGGTTTTCTAAACTGTCAACAACTTGCCAACACACCTCAAAATAGTCTTGGAGGTACTGGTCTGGGATGTGTTCAATGTTCTGGAAGGAGCCAAGAGAACTCAAGTAATTTTGATCTGCAATGGTTAACCCTCCTATTGCAGACTTCAACAGTTTAAAGTTATCCTCGGAGCTTTCAAACAAGAAGAGTTGGAAAATACGCTGGAAAATGAGATGCCTTATGGAATTGTTCTTTGTTTCACTTTCCCATAAGTCTTTAAGGAATGCGATTACGTTGCGTTTGTTTGAGATTGTCGTCATAAGGCGAATGGCGTGCTTTTTTACGGAGACTGGCCGGTTGACAAGCTCTCTCAGAAACGTTATTGTGGATGCTTCCGGAGCATTGTAGCAGAGGGAGTATAGTGAGCCAATGACCAATTTGAGGTAGTCCCCCTTACAAAAATCCAACAAGACGGGGAGACCAAGTGAAGGTTGTTGTATGTTTTTCAGGGAATAACTAACAGCTTTACTCATTTCATACTTTGTTTCAATGTCTTCAACGGACATATCCATCTTGCTGTCTTCTGGAGTATACCTCTTGACAATTTTCAAAAAGTTTTTGGGAGTCATCATTAATGAGCTGATTTTTATTGCATTTGCACGCTCCCTTAACATTTCATCTTCATCAGCAATTATTTCCTGCAAGTACTTGAGGAAATTTTCCGAAATGGTCCCATGTCCCTGCCGAAGAAGTACTTTAAAAAATCCAACATAGTTGCGTAGACTGAGTGCACGTAAAATGAAAGACAAAATTGACTCTGTATTTGCTGAAATTGTTGAAGGGCTTGTACGGAGAAAGTGAAGAAGAATGGGTGGAAGTGGACTGGATTTGAGTAGTGTTGAAAAATATTTGTCTCTTGCTTGCGGGTCCCTTGTAAATGCCAGCACTACTCTTGTTTTATTTGTTTCATCCATTCCTTCCAATACCTCTTCAAGGCGAGCAGTAAGCCACGGGAATTCAGTGACAGTCATTAAATCTTTTGGATGTCTTCGGTTCCACCCTGCGACAGACTCAGCCATAGAAATAATTCCTGCTGTGAGACTGGAATTACTCGGGAAAGGACCACCTCCCGGGTATATTTGAGCTATTTGCTGAGCAAACAACTTCAAACATTGTTTTTCTAATTGAGGATGTTTAATTAGAATGTTCCAGCTTTCACCCCAACAGTATGTCCTTGTCTGAATTTTAATGTAATGCTGTATTTGTGTATCCACAGATAAATTCTTAACTAGCCTGTAGTGTATAGACTTTTCCAGGATGCGAAGAATGTAATTGCTATGCTGTGAGAACTCATTGTTGATGGAGGAAATCTGAAGTAGCTCGTTAAGGGCTACCCAGTGTTCATCATTCATTTTCGTGAGATCAAATCGGTTTACGATAGCATTCAAGAATTCCGAGCGTACTTGAATGTGATCATTCCTAAATCTTGAGGCGACATACTTGCAAACATCCTCTAGTGCGGTCAAATCATCATTAATGGCACACGATACTACCATCATGGATAGTAACTCGGCTCTTCTATGAATATCGCTTTCAAGTGCTAAGTAACCCTTTAGGCGGGGAATCGATTGACTTGTTTCCCGGAAAGCCTCCCAAAAACCGTCGTGGTTTGATGGTACGGAACCATAGCTCTGGAAAAGGTATTGACTGTCGGGCAAGTTTAATCTTTTATCTACCCACTTACTTCTCATGTCTTTGGGTAAAAGTTGGATAAGGCGCGATGTCATGAATTCTGGGAATTCGAGCAATTTCTTTTTATAAACATTTTCAAAGGCTTCTTCCAACACTTCGAATCTCTTGTCCTTTGGGAATTTTTGGAGCCAAACAAAGAGAGAATCTTTTTCCCCTCTGTAGCCCTGTCTCCCAATCTCAAAAACGGGTTGGAATGATGTGATGGATGTGGGGAGTAGTGATGTAAAAAATCTTTTGAATTTTTCATTGTCCAACCTTTTCATCGTTTCTTTTTGATGGAGTATGCGAGCGTATTTGGCTGCAGATTGGATTATTCTCTCCGCATTACTTTCTTCTTTTAGCATTGCCCGAGTTACTTTTGGGCCAAGAGTGAGCTCAGCAATAAGATCTCCATATTTCTCAAACAAATCCATGAATTCGGTTGGATGCAGTTTTGCCAGCTTTGCCAACACAACTCGATACGAGTTATTTATTAAATATTTATTGCTTTCTCTTTCTTTCCAGAGTAGCAGGTAAAATTTGCTGAGGTATGAAACAGCCAGTGTTGGAAGTCTGACGAGGATTTGTTCCAACTGACGACTTGTCAGTTGAACTTTCTTTTCGTCCATCAGAATTGGCTGAATGAAAGATTGACTGCAGGCTGGCAGCAGTTGAATAGCCGACGCAATACCGTATTTTTCTTCAATGGCACGATATACTCCTTCCAGTCGCTGCTCATCTTTACAGTATTTACTAAACCGATGAATGATCCTTTTCCGGCACGAAAATGATATGCGGGGGAACACGCTCTGCACCAAGTCATTGTTTCCGTTTAGCGTGAGGATGGAAGTTGGTCCGCTGTATATCCAGCGAAATTGGAGTGCACGCTCTATCAGAACTTTGTCTTCGCTTGCAAATGCTTCCAAAATGGGAACAGGACGTTGAAGAACATTTGCCAGTTCCAAACGTGTTCGTTTGGAATAAAAGTCGGATGGTTCGATTGCATTCAATAGTTTGTCAGCTTCATCAGTATTGGTCGTTCCAATGTTCTGGGACACCTTTCGTGTCAATTCATTCAACTTCTTCAATTTAGTTCCGTACAATTCAACGTCCGACGTTTGCAGCTCTTTGAGAAATTGCTGGATTTCTGGCAACGCCATTTTCTTACCGGTTATTTGGATCTGGAAAAAAACGAGTAATCATGCACGTTTCGCTCGTAATTTTTTTAGAGCCCAGTGGTCCGGGGAGTAGTAGAGTACTTGAGTATTTTTTGTGTGCACTTCGACTTCGCTCCAAATCAACCGTCCTTTCAATTTTCAATCTCTATTGCTCACTCGCAAAGGCAGCACCTATACAATATAAAATAAAAAAGCGTTTATTTTCACAGTAAGTTCTAGTACGCATACTAAACTAGCTACAGCATTCGCGGAAAGAAACTACGTGTTCAAGAAGTATCAAAACACATAACATGGTTGATGTTTTTGTTAACAATGCCAATAATTCTTTCTCTGATACCTTACACGTTTCAATTGAATCGTACAGATTTTACGATGAACACTTTAACAATCTACGAAAGTGACAACAATGAAACCTAAAAATGATTTGTTTCTTCAATGTAATTTTGTTATGGGCCTGGTTTTCCATTATTTTAGAGAATGTTTATGTGCCTGCATAAAAGTATATGTAGTTATTTTACGGCTGCATAATTCAAAGTCACGACAGTAAACCAATTTTTGCAATTTATTCGTTGTTTTTTGTAATAATATTGAATTATGGATAGTACAAAGTATATTTATCATTTATTCCGAATCAAAAATTCAATACTGACTGCAATAAAAGCATCAAGGAGAAAAAAAGAAAATTGAATCAAAACAGCACTTACACATGTATTGATTCACCTACGGAACATTTATGTGCTCGACTAGGGTGGAAATGAATGACTCGCTCATATTTTTCCATTGGCTTCTTTTCCAGCTATTCAAGACAGGAAGACAAAGGGGGAACAGTTGGAAAGGAATGACCTGACCGTAAATGCAGCACGTGTAAATTATGCATGTGAACTACTTAAGTAAAATGAAAAGATATATGCATGTATGCTTGTAAAAAATAATAACTATTTGATTACAGATAAAACATGATATTAACGAATGCTATACCAGGTCAATCTAATGATAATGATAGAGTATGTTTAAAGTAGATCCATATAAAGTACTTTTTTGCGTGATATTCAATACGTTTAATTGAAACCCGGAAATTTTTAGAACCAAATGCATTAGCTTGGCTAGAATGTAAACTCTGTTTGTTTTAATTTAGAGACAAGTGGGTAAATTATTTTTATGCGCACTTTTATGACTGACACTTTCAGTCGGTACAGTAGATCTTATGTTGTAAGCTTATGAAAGAAAGTATTACAAATACAAAAACAGGTTATATGACTTAAAATTTGAAAATTTCAATTAAACATTAGTTACACCACAGGTCAATATTACTTTAATTAGCCTTTTGAAAAAATGTATTATGCATGTAATTACAGGACGTAAGGTGTAAGGTGAACTCAGTATGAAAGTGGTGCATTGTAAATATACATGTGTATCGAATGTTCCAATAAGTGTCAAAATTAAATACAGGAACACTACACATACGTATTGATTAAAAATCTTTTCCTCGTATGCATGTTTAAAATCAATGTTCCGGTGTGGCATTTTTAGAATCCATCATCCATCCACACCTTTTTAAAGCATGTTGAGTTCTTGTTTTACGGAAGACTGTGATAAATAAGACTAGTAAGAGTACATTGTTCTCATTTCTCGTATATAATTTACACGCCCACTTTCTCTGACCCGGCCTAACCCCACCATTCGTTCATCTATTTTACGTACTACTAGTTACTTTTACTTTAACTTTAACAGAGATAAATTACTGACGTGCTTTAGCGTTTCGTGATGAAAGTTAAGAGTTTGGTGCTGGTTTACACGTTCTCCATTTATTCGTGTGAAAATAATAAGAAACAACCTACCATTGTTACTGAGATACTTAATCTTTATTCACAGGACATTGAACTGGTCCAGAAAAGAGGGTAAGAAGTATTACTTACGAAAAAGCAGTCGTAGTTTCTACTTTCACTTCACAAAAAAGTTTTTCTTGACTTCTTACAATTTATGTATGGGGAAAAGAAAGGTTAAATTATAGTGGAATATTAAAGGTAAAAGCCTAGAAATCTATCTATGACCGTCTTACAGCTAGCATCAATATAAAAATCCTTTGCTGAGTAGCTAAAAAACCCAACAATTTCATTCATTTGTGTTCAATGTTATCACTCATTCTACTTTCTTTATGCTGCTCATATAACAATTCCTCGTTGGTATATAATCGTTTTATTTTCTCTAACATATAAAGGAGATTTTCACCTCTCTCTAGCATCGGTACTTACTAAAATGAAGTAGAAAGAAAGCGAATTCTAGTCTGCTGCTGTGTCTATGTTTCGAAATCGTTTCACTGATCCCGACAATATTTTCATTGTATTTTGCTTTGTACTTTTGTCGTTTCTCCGCATTATCGCAATTTATGCCTTTTTCTCTACAACTTTTGTTGTGTTTTTGTGTTCACACATGTATCCTCATGAATTTATCAAACTATTCTGCTACAGATCTAACTTTTGTCTGCGAATAAAAAGATTTAATTTTTATGCAATCACTTTCTTTGTGCTAAATGACAGTCTTTTCAAACCCATAAACGACTTTAGAATGAGAGTCATATATTTAGTAGACATACATATTACATAACAAGACATAGTAAAAGTTTTTCATTATTCGTTTCAAAGATACAACGAAAAAATAAACAGTAAAGACATTTGAGCCAAGTACTTTATGTTTTTGTAATCCAGAGATTTTCTCGCCTGTCTTTCTATCTTTTCCAGAGACTTGTATTTTTCTTTTACGCTGTTTATTTATCTGAGTTGTCACACAAGGATTTTGACAAAGCACATATGCCTGTCTTGTCTTTTCCTTCGATTATTGCTTAGCTGACGTGGTATTTGTGAGATACAACATACAACCCTGTTTATGGTGCATCATAAACATGCGTAGATAAGCACTACTTTATACATAACGCATTATCATCTTTTAACCAAGAATCCCAATGTCTCCTAAAATAGCGATATGATACTTGCATAATAAATTATAATATACATACTCCATAGTATATGGTGAGTATTCTGAAGAGCAAATGTAAACTTTTCACTCGCTCGCGCTCGGGTTATTGCTGGATGCACTTATATTTCATTTCACTGCTCTGCCACACTACAGCACTTCCCCTCCGTGTCTTATTCAGTCATCCAACCAAACTACTTTTACTTTTGCTGCTGTCTCAGCATTTCTACGTCTCTTAGAAAGGACAGGAAAATGGAAGAAGAGGCTTACACTTAAGTACATACACACTAGTTGTTATTATTTTCTTCTGTTTCGTTTATTTTTATAACTGGAAACACACTACGCTACCCACTCTCTGAGCTTACTCTTATTATTCAATGTATGCTGTCTCTTTGTCTGTCTTTGTCTTGCTCTTAACAACCACGAAAGGATGTGAACGTAGTCTGTTTTTACTTTGTTGTATTCTCCATTCACAGTTTAATACACGGTAAGGAAGGGGATCTAGAAACTGATTGACTGAGTGAGTATTTCAATACACAAGAAGATAACTGGAAAACTTTGTGCTTTATGGATGCTGTCACTTTACGAAAGAACGTACCAAGATATACTATACCGGAATGGATAGAAAAGCCGGCTAGATAGTTAGAGTGCATGTCTAGCATCTACTTCCTAAGAGTTGCAATAAGTTGCAGTCACATAAGGGCATCCAATTCAACGACGCATACAGCGCAGTGAACGAATACTTTCACCGTAATGTGTATTGCTGAATAGCTTCGTTTCTTCCCAATACTATTTTCGTCTATACGTAAAATGCCAATGAGAACGTTATATCGTATGATCATGTCCCCTCTGCACTACAGTTGAGCTACTTTACTTGTAGTGTTTGTGTGTGGAATTGTAGCGTATCACCATAAAATGAAGTAGGAAGTAATATAACGAGTCGCGTTTGCTACCAAGTTACTTCCATTTTATTCTTGAATTTCTGTTGCAAGTTGGGGGAACAAACGACTTCGTTTGTCTCTTCATTGTCTCCTTGATACCTCCAACAAAATGAAATGTGATATGATTCATATTATTATTATCCTAAAAAACGTTGCCGTCCCCAGTCCCCATGTCGGGTATCTGTACGCATGTAGTATTCACCCTGTTCTTTTCCTGTGTAGAAATGATTCCATGTAAACACGCTTTTCCACCGGTCGGTGCAATGTTGCTTTGCTGCTTGCTTACATCTACGGCGTCTATTTGGATGTAATGTGAGTATATAAAAACCATTCGTGATAACAGGGACAACAACGATTTCATTTTTACAGAAAACAACATCACATTCACAGTGATCTAATATGCTTTCTATATTATAGCGAGTATATTATATGCAAGCTGCATTCAGCATTCGTACCGGTTTGGCTACATGGCAGAGTTTAATCAATAAATCAATGATTCATGCATATGGGATACTAAATATCTCTCTTGTTGTCCCTTTTATGGGAAACACCGGTATCTAAGAATTTTAACTCATTCTTAGAATGAATACGAACTTTTTTTGTTTCCTTCCGGTATTCAAGAATAATAACAGAGAAAAGATTTTATCTTTATCATTTATTAATAATCTTCCATCGAGTCAATACATCTTGTACAGTTATATGAAATGAAATTTTGCAAGCTGTTCTCAAGTACGAAAATGTCTCACTTAAATTTAAATGACGATTTATGCATTTTAAGCAGTCCGAATCGCCCAATGAGAAAATGCAAGTGTGTTGATGTAATTTCCTGAGCGTGAACGCGCCCACGAAAATAAATGAACTAAAATTTACATACTAGATTTAATCGGATTTCATATCCTTTAAATTACATATGAAACATAAATATCTATACACAAGAAAATTAGTATGTTACCTTTTAGAATTTCCTTTTAGGAATTACTGAATTACTCCATCATTCCAAACGTCGGGGTATAATTGTATTGCATGTGTGCACTTGTAGAAACGTCTTAATAGGCAGGCACTATCAATAAGTGCGTTTTTTTTTATCAGTCTCAGTCTGCTCCAGAGATAATCTACGCTACACAATATGATATTGGCTTATATCAGAAAATATTAATGTGTTGTTTCACCTTAAACTAAATACCCACAACTGCATTGCTTCCAATAATGAAACAAAAATGGTCTTCTTTTTAATTGGTATCTTTTAATTTAAACTACGCTTTAGTATATGGTTATGATTTCAGAGTTTCTTCTGTATTCTCCTATTCATTCCTCTCCACTGCCAACTCAAATCCAAACTAATTTCACGGGTACAACGACCACGAGATTATATGCTAGCACTAAACAGCAGTAGTAGCGGCGGTGGTGGTGTAAGCAGGTATTGTGCACAATGCACACTGGTGATGGCGATGCAATAGAGAATGGAGAACACAAACAACAGTCTCAAGTAGTCGACGAAACCCCTATCGTATTCTCATATCCCCCTTTTTACTATAATATGATGATGTTGAGATGACGAGAGAGTAACTTCTTCCTTCATTTTCGTGTGTACAACAAGCCACATTAGTGTAACTCTCTCGCAATGGTTTCAATCCACATAAACGATATGGAACAATGTAATGCTTGCAATTTCAACTCCCAACATTTGTTCCACACAGGGATCGTGAATAGCTCATTTGTACTCGCTTGGATTAGAGTTCGTTTTTGGTAAAGTGAAATACGTACCTGGATATTACCCATCTACAAAGTTACAACTACGTCGTCGGCAA
Organism: Entomobrya nicoleti; assembly: GCA_034695465.1. Taxonomy (NCBI): domain Eukaryota; kingdom Metazoa; phylum Arthropoda; class Collembola; order Entomobryomorpha; family Entomobryidae; genus Entomobrya; species Entomobrya nicoleti. The sequence goes on along the minus strand of JAQFZG010004196.1, from coordinate 1,628 downwards.
CAGAATTGTTTCTCTGTTGCCAGCGTACCGAATCACCGTAAACCTCTAATCACATCCACTTCATGATCATCACGTCCAACAAGAGCGAATGAATCAGCTCGAATTGTCTAAGCTTCTGATTCTCTTTCAAAAAAGGAAGGAATGTCCTTAGCGTGACTTTGAGTTTCATGATATGCTGTTGATGTGTATTTATTGCTATTAGTTTTCTCAAATTATACTCTCTGGGAGCCAGGAGGCAAGTGATGATCATGATGACGTTGCTGATAATAATATTATTATAGCATTTCGATAGAATGTACATACATACATATGTATTATTCTTCATTTTCGCATTTACTCACAAAGTGAAAAAAAATCTGAAAGACTTTTTGTACCCAGGAATGGGTTTCTGTGTTTGATACTAATGATAATGGGATGCGAACAAACTATGTACACCGAAACGTACAAATATTTTACCATTACCACCCCACTATGTGTTTACCACCATTCTTTTAGTTTAGTCAATAAAATGTGCCCACCTATCTTCCCACCATCCAGAGAGAGGGGTATGAAGTCATCACCGCAATAATATCATCGTCACCTCTGATTTAGGATTGCTTACATTGATACCATACAGTTTGTACCATAAACAGTGTGCATTTAATGGGAGTTTTGTGGTACTAATTTTATTTACCACATTTTATACGTCCAGTCAGGCAAAAAAGCCAAGCCCACACCAACGCAAATATACACAACACAGATCAAAAGCCCAATGATGTAATGTGTAATGCACTCTTTTCTTGAAAACATTCTTTTTTAAAGTTGAAATGAAAAGAGCATTTTAAATGTCCGACCGTGACACTTGCAAGAATAAAAAAATCGACAAAAAATGATAGCCATGCCAAGTAATATAAAATATTCAAGTACAAAACACATCATTTTACATTACTAGTAATTTGCTACGTACATCAGTACTCAGTACTGCTTATGTTACTCATATAAACTGCCTTGTCATTTAAAACGCTGCTGGCAATATGTTGGTGGTGGTGCTGCACCAGCAACTGCACTTATGCTCGGTCCAGTCAATGACTTATATAATGACAGGAAATTTTAGAATACAAAGAGAGCCAAAAAAATGGTGATTGTAGAAATACAACATTATATATATGAAATATATTTTTACCTTTTCATGTTGCGATATATCTTGTTACTTGGTATGAACATTACTTCAAAAAGATGTGAAAATGCAACAATGGCTTCAAATCTTAAATTGTAAAAATGTGGTTCGATGTGAGAAAGTTTGTGCCTCATTCTTATTCAATGTTCCATAGTCAGACTCTCATTATACTGTATTATTACAAGAGAACAAATTATACCTCTGATTGAAACTTAACTACTCACTCCGGAACGATTACGATGCAATTACATTGCGCTTTGTTGTAAAAATTCAATTCGAGTCGAGAATGAAAAGCTGCTTTTTAAAACAAAACTGGCTCCAATTTAAAGCTTGAGTACAATTTTTTCGCTTTTCAAATCTGGACATACAAAATATAATCAACGCTTAATATGCAGTGAAAACATTAGCAATGAAGCCACACGTTCCTTCAAGCCTTCTTTAAAACTATCATTTTCCTTCCTTTTACAAGTAA
>JAQFZG010004195.1:0-12187 GCA_034695465.1 Entomobrya nicoleti | reverse complement strand
TTTTTTTCGTCCTTTGTTTCCTTTCCTATTTTTACAGCTGTACAAAGATTCTCTATACAGTTTACTTGTATATATTTCTACGCGATGTGTTATCTTAAAATGTATTGTCAACTAGCACTTAGTTTTTTTATTTAAATTTAAAAACGAATAAAAACTCAAACTATGTTTGCCAGCAACAAGTTTGGAGTTTTTCAATAATTCTATATATTTTTTGCGTACAAAATTTCAATTTTTTCTTGTTTTTATACTTATCTGTGTAAGATAAAATGATCCGACCTACAACCATATATTTTTTGTAAATAAATTTCCGATTGTTGTGTTTTTTTAGTATTGTTTGGTATTGAATGAATGTGGTATTTTTGGTTTCTTTGTTCAGATTTCTTTTTACGACGAAGAGTTCCTTTTTTTACTGATTGAAATTCAGTGATGAGCATTTTGTCTACTGTTCCCATTTTTGTATGTATGAAGAATTGTTTGGTTTTTTTTAAACAAACCAACAACAATAATTTTTTATGGAATTCATAAAAAGTCATATTTTATATGCATGCATATTACATATATATGGTTTTTGGATGAACAACCTCAGTAGAGAGAATTTTAAAATAGGGAAATTTCGATTTGGTTTCATGATGATGACAATGATGAATGACAACAATACGATGATTTAAGGGGATTCGGTGGAATTGTTTTTTAAAAAATCATAAAAAATGAAAAATAAATACAACAAAAGACAACGTGTAAAATTTCTGATTTAAAAATAAATCATTAATTGGATGATTTCTTTTTTTATCCATTTAGTAGTATCTTCGTTTTCTTCATCTTGTAACATTTTTAAACTTAAATGATTTTAAACTTTACATTCGTAATTAAATTAAACAAAACATTTATCAAATCATAACATAATTATATTTTCAAACATTGTTTGGTATGGTAGTAGAAATGTACGTACGGAATTCAATTTTCTGTACACGTTTTTTATATATTTTTGGCATACTCGGAGGCAACGACTAGCATAGCTTATCCTTTTAAAAAATGTACAATTTTAGTTTTATATACAAATACCAGCTAAACTATAATATTCCTTAAATATATTATCTTACACAATCAATTCTACCTGATTTCATTGCATATCATTTAAAATGTATACTGTTCCTCCTCCAGTAGAATCACGGCAGCAAATACAAAAACACACTGTTTGACAAGTCTAACCATTTTTTTGTCAAGATATCTTTTTTTCGATTCAATCAGCATAACAGTCTAAAAATTTACAAAAATCCTTGAATGATATATGTATTTCCGTATTTTTTAGACTTGTCAGACACAATTCAAGTCTACAGCTAATTGGTATTTTTTTTTGCAACTACGCATTGTGTATTATAAACCTGATTTGATTTTACATTAAAAATCTTGGATATTTTTACATCATATGTTTTTGTGTCGTTTTAAGTCATATCCTCATTTAACTATAAGATTAAATAATTTAGTTATTGCTGATTTTGATGAGATAATAGATAAAACCTGGTACATAGCAAAAGTTCTCCAGGTTTTCAATCATGTTTAGGGATATGCATAAATGACCGTATATGCATTACTGATAATTTTTTAGTCATGAAATTAAAACAGCAGACTTGAAAACAAATACATATATAAATGTAGAAATTATATTTTACACTTAAAAAATAAATGAAGACTAGAATATGGACTAACAAAAGTTGGTGAAAAATAAATAATTTAAGATCCTGACGTGTCCATCCTTTCTTGGTGCGTAAGCATAGCAGTGGTTCTTTCCTGGTGTGTAAGCATAGAAGCGGTTGGAGCCTGCGGCAAAAGAAGTGAAGAGGAGGTTTGTGGATCCCACCGGAATGGCACTGGACTAGTGCTTTGAAGACTTTGGTACTGACCCATTTGTAAAAGTGGACTGAGCCTGCTCAGTGAACTATTGGAATCGGTCAGTTTGCACTCGCCCATGGTCACAGGCAATGTTTGCCAAGCGATTTCGCCCTGTTGGGGCCACGGACTGTGTCTTGCTGTTTGGCATCCACTGCCACCGCCATCAATACAAATATCGTCTTCGTCCCCTTCCTCGTCTTCCTCTTGGTGTGCTTGTAGACGAGATTCCTCTTCCGAAATGGGTCGGAATACGGATGGGTCCAAGCCAGCTAACTGTGCTGCAGTAGCTGTTTGGCCACCTGGAAGGGGAGGAAGGACGACGGGCTGTTGTTGAGCTAACTTGTAAGATTGTTGACGCAATACTGATTTTCGGGAGTTTGCCGAATCTGTTACATTGGCAGTGGATAAATCTGTTAGCACAAAAATAATACAGCTCTGTTGTGGATCACATGCAATCTAATAGGCATTATAAGCATTCTAATTTGCGTACATCACAAAGGATGTGGATAAAAGTGTACAGTCATCTAAACTGTTTTGCTGTCTTTCTAGCTGTTTTTTTAACGGCAGCTACTTGGGAAAAGACATGACAAAAAATAAAGATGACTTTTGTTAAGTCAAATTACCAACCTGGAGGTTCCACCACGCCTGCCCTTCGTTGCAGTCGAAGTGCCATAAGTTGTCTATGCAACTGGGTCGATGTGAGACCACCGGAAGCACCTTGGGCACTTGACGAACCTGCACTACTCTGCCCATCCTGGCTTGTCCACAAGCCACCCCAGTTTGTTGAATCAGGTAACATTCTCCAAGAATCTGGAAGACTAGTTCGTTTTGCGGGTGAACAAAGAAGACTTAGTGGGGGCTCTGCAATGTGCGGTTCACAACCCTCCTCTCCTAATGGAACGCCTCCAACCGCACCCTCCAAATCGTCTTGTTGTTGATTACCTGCGGCGAGAGCTGCCACACCTCCTGCTCGTGCACCATCCAGCTTATTATTGAAAGGAACTATTTTTCGGCCTCCTACAATTCCGTCAGAGGCTCGTCTTCCTAGCCGGAATTCTGTGGGCGAACCTATTAAATAATTGTCCAAATTAAATGTAGAGATTTCATTTTTGGAAATTAAATTCTTTTGAAAATAAAAATAAAAATTGGCATGCAAAGCAGATAAAAACTGTTTATCAAGCAGATAAAATAAATATTAATTAAAATGACTATACTACGAAATAAAAAGCATGCAGATTTCCTGTGAAAATGTAATCATGATAATTCATGCAAAATCATATGAATAAAATGATAATGTTTTAATAAAAAGTAGGGACTAACGGAAACTTGTAAGCGAAACTAGACCAGGCAACATTGGGAAATCCAACTTGATTTTTTTGTTTTTTTAAAGCGCACTTTTTTTGTGTAAAAACAAAGTGTATATTTTGAATTTCAAGCACTATATAAAATAAATATTTTTTCTGTCTGTGAGAACCAAGTAGAAGAAGATACGCTAAATTTTAACACAGATAACCTACGAATCAAAAGAAAAAAATCAAAACGAAAAACATGAGATGGCTGTTTGTTTAACAAAAAACTAAAGAAAATTTCGTTAATAAAGGAGGTTTCTTTGAGACTGGAATGAGAAGGTATCCTTACTGAAAATACCTGGTGGCTGAGAAGAGGGTGGAGCCCAAAGTCGGTCAGAAGTCAAGCATGGACCCGGGGAGAGAGGAGACCCAGAGTCTGTGATGGAAGATCGCCTCTCATCATTCCCCGAGTTCTGAGCTGTACAAGAAGGAAGTGATGCAGCCAAACCACCGGGCTCCCAAGCACTATCCCAACTACTCAAAGTAGTCCCACTGCCACTCACACTCTCTCGAGGAGATCCAGAAGCCTAAAGGTAAGCGAGCACCACAACCCCAAAAAGAGAGCAGCGTATTAGAGCAAAGCAGAAAGATAGAAAAAGGCATAACTTACACATCAAGGTACATATCATCCCTTGTGGATATACTACGTTGAGGTTCTGGACAACTACCAACCTGTGACAAGTCGGAACTGATTTGTACACTGGAGCCTGTGCTTCCACGAGTGGGCCACTTCCAGTCGGCTCGAGATCGAGGCCCACCACCACCAGCAGAGGAAGCTATGGACTGACCGATTCCAGAACTCATGGAACTGCCAGGGCCCACTCCGCTCACGGATGAACCTGTGGGATCAGGATCCCAACTTGAATCCATATCCGCCACTCCTTCGTCTACCGAACTCATTTGAGAAGGTGCTCCATGCGATGTTCGACTTGACTTCCAGAATGCTGCTTCAGGATGTGCGACTCCAGCTGCTACAGGGGCACCGCCTCCACCTGCATGGCTTTGCTGAGACACAGGTGGCGAGTCTGCAGATGGACCCGGATTCATTTTTCTCATGGCATTCTCCGCAATTGTGCTCGGTCTGCGAGGAGCTCTTCGGCAGGTAGCTGAGTCAGTGGACATCATTCTCGTTGGTGGGCCACCAGAAGATGAGCCACCATATCGATGATGCCCTCCCGGCCTATGTTGTCTAAGTCTTTCAAGTAGTAAGTAGTATATTGCTGCATGGTGGTCATAGCTTTGCTGCCGAAGGGACTGTAAAGAAATATGAACCAAAACGTCATTGAAACTGTGATGACGCATGATGGAGTATTTATCCACATAATATTATCTTTAAACATGTATTCACCTCTCTCGTTCTAGTAGAATCAATACCAAGACTAGCCATCAGTCGAAGGATTTGTTCGTTAGGCTCAGCAGGAACATCAGGTATCAGACTGGGATCAAGGTATTGCTTATGACTCAGGTTGGTGGCAGATGGAGGATGACCTGGAGCTGGAAGCAACCTTGGTGGTCCATCAAGCTGCATCCAACGATGCCTTTTCACCTGTTCTATCGTATATCTTTTTGTAGGATCACGAACCAACATTTTACGAACGAGAGATTCGCATTCTGAAATAAAAAGATAAAATGTTGATATTACAAACGCTGCCCAAGCATGGAATCACAATATATTTCGTAATCATCATTTTTTATCAACCCACCTGCACTCATAAAATATGGAACTCTATATCTAGCAGATAATACACGATCACGAAGAGCTGGAAGAGTGGCTGCGTCGAATGGAAGCGCACCGCAGACAAGTACGTACAACACGACACCCAAACTCTGTTTAAACAAACGTTTTTAATTCATTAATTGATTCTATTTACATTTTTTCATAAATATTTGTTTTAATAAAAAGCATGTACTTACCCAAATGTCAACTTCAGGTCCAGTATACTGCCGGCCTTCAAAAACTTCGGGGGCTGCGTAAGGAGGTGACCCGCACCATGTGGAAAGGGAAGCCTCTTGAGACCACCAGGTACTGAACCCAAAGTCGGCTAATTTTACACTGCCTTCGGCATCCAATAAAAGATTTTCAGCCTGAAATAGCAACATAAAAACATTAAGTCTCGGTAGGGATTTCCATTTCCAGCACAAAAACTTTTTTCCATAAACATTTTCATCAGATTAACTTTTTTAAAGCTTTACCTTAAGATCTCTGTGAACCACGCTACGTTTGTGACAATAGTCAACAGCAGAGACAACCTGCCAGTATATCCTCCTAGCGGCGGGCTCTGGGAGGCGACCATGCCTTGCTATATGCTCTGAAATTACAAAGAAAATGGCAAAAGTTCAATTTAAAGTTATCTTAAAGACACCCAGTGTGTAAAAATAAGTTTTCCCTCGACATATATTTAATTCAGCTGGAGTAAAAGGGCAAGGCAATGCAAATGCTTACAACGTTTCATTAACTTTTCAACATATTCCCTTTGAGGTTTCCGTTTCAAGATTGAAAATTGCAAGATCAAAGAAAGGCCAAAAGTTAGAAAAAAGTATCATTATGAAAAAAACAGATACAGAAATTAAAAGTCATGAATTTGATTCCAATTTCCAATCATCATTATTTCCTCTAAAAACATTATCATTGTCATATATCATGGAGCGTGTGTGCAGCTGTACAACAAAGGATCTCTAAAGAGAAAGCATTAATGGAGAAAGCACATTTTCCCAATAGCAAAAGAGAAAAGAGCCCTTCAAACCTATTATTTCCACATGCATTGCTCCTCTGGTGGTAAGAGCTCAACTGCTTTGCTAGCTACCAGACCAGAGTGCTACCACTGAACTGATTCTAAAGCATTATATTATTTTTTTCCAGGGCCGAAGGCCAATACTCTTTTACGGAAAAGTCGACGATGGGATGATGATGACGTCAATGCAATCAAACATATGTTTATATGAACCAATAATATTAATGTTATGCCTATACAAAAAAGGAGCAGTAAGCCGCTCATATACTTAACGTACCTACCTACCTTACACATGCCATATTATCTAAAGTACCAGCAAACAAAAGGGAAAGAAAAAAGCAATTATTATGTATCCTTGAATAGTTTTGTGTTATATCATATCATAATATAAATATAAATTTGAAGGACATATTTTTATAGACATTAACCAGTTGTGTGACTACATTGTTGTGCTCCCCATTTGGAAAAAAGTGGGCTCTCTTTTTATCACACAACTTTCTACGGAGGGAAAGTGGGAGACGTTCACATTCACATATGAGTTGAGTGAGCATTGAGTATGTGCACAAGAAGAGAGTAATGCACTGCACAGATAAAAATGATAATGGATACAGATGAATGGTAAGAGCATTGAGAGCAAGTGACTGCAGCATAGTTACAGCGAACCAAATAACTTTAACGATTGGAGAGGAAAACGAAAAGAGACCGACAAGAAATGCCATTTTCATTTTACAAAGAAATCAAGGCAGAACGACAACGTAATGTAAGTCATCTTTCCTTCTCACGCTAAACAGGATGGATGTGCACAGGGACATAGAGATACATGATATGATGTACAATGTAAGATGATCACGAAACGGAAATGGGCTTTATCGAAACAAAAATTGTATAAAAGCATTTTCTACGTAATTTTAAATGAGGGAAATGACAAGAGAAAATGAAAATTGATTTTGAGATGTCAACGTGAGTGAAATAAGGCAAAGTAAAAATTCAATAATACAGGTATGTATAATATGGTTTCGCCTAAATCCATCATCCAAGTGGAATATTACGAACATAATCGCAAAATATAAATAAGTTTAAAAAATGTATTCCACATTCCATCCCGGTCCATTTGCCACGGGACCACACAATAATTCTTCGTTGTAAATTGGGGTAGGGATTTAAGCGAGATGAAAATGATGAGATGACGTTGCCAAGACCTAGGTTCTTCTAGGATCGTTTAACCTATCCACCCCCGCACCAACAACACATACACATACCAGAAGATAATACAAGATAAGATACATATAGTAAAAATTTCGTGGCAAGCAAAAGCAAGACGCTGCATTTGCCACTACCACACTCCAAATCCAATACTTTAGCTTGCCTTCTTCGTGCAATCATGAAATGCTTTATACAGAAGAGGAGCTGTTGTTGGTGGAAGGAAATGGAATGTAAGATGCAATGCAATGCCAGTAAAAAGCTTAAGATATTATGTATATTAACCAGCTCCATGTTATACATAAAATCTCATTTTAAAAGAAGTATATTTTCAGCCGTTTGCAATTCCCTTGCTGTATCTGTATCACAACTTGCCGATGTCGTCATCATCCTCTATACACCCCACTTTACATTTTTACTCCATTAAACATGTGCGCATAAAAGTCAACGAGTACTTTCTTGTGGTGGTGGCGTGTGTGTGTGAAAATAAAATACCTTCACTTAAGTAATCCTTTGTTAGCATATGCAGAGCAATGAATATTCAAAATAAAGCCATTTTTCTTGCTTTTGGAACAGCCAAAATGAAACTTCGTGAAACACATAAAACAAAAGGACTTTCCCAAAAAAAAATATATAAAAGAAAAAGAATAGATGGATGCCCAAGCCAAGGGTACCTGGGCCTGTTTTGCTTACGTACTTTGACCAACATCAGCAGACCTTAGTCCTCCTCTTCTGCTGTAAATCTTACTTTTATTCATTCCACACACTCTTGACTAGTTTCTCTCTTTTTCCAACAATTGAACTAGTCATTCTTTTGCTTATACTCATGCTCATCATTATACTAAACTTTTAACTTCCATCAAGCCCTTTAACTTTCTCGACCTTTTCTCTTTCTCCCGTCAAAAAAGTTAGTGGAACGTAGAATAAAAGTACATAATCTGTTTTACTTTCGGTTGGGTGGTAGTGGCGGTGGGAATAGGTACCCAAGTATGACGTCTGTTGTTTTTCTGTCCTACATTCTAGGTACCTTACCATAGTCTCAATAATAGAATTCAATGTGAGATTCCTAATTCCCATTGTGTATGTTTGTATAGGTATACCTTTTTAGTTTTGTTGGATTTGGATCATCTCCCATAATATCAAATCCACTTCAATTTGGTAATGAAACAGAAGAACATCAAATACTAAATCCTAAGGCCGCAAGCAAAGTACGTGAACACCGTTCACAAGAACAATACCCTTTTTTCTGTGTGAATATCATATCAAACGAGTGTATATTAAAAAGACCATGATCCCCATCATCTTAACCGGGCACATCCCCAACCGGGACGAAAAAGTGGGAAAATTTAGTGAATGAACGAAAATCCTCTTTTCCTGGTAACAGCAGAGCACATATGAAAAATGTATATATTCGAATGACGTACATGGCCGGGAGGGTGAAGATTTTGTACAAAAGGAAGGTTTAGAGAAAGTGATGATCAGGGAAAGTGATATACTAGCTTGTTTACAGCAGCTATCTTCCCTTATACGCTCCCTCTGGAATGCTCATTGAGAAGTGGTTGGTGTTTGGTGCTTGGGGAACATGGGCCTTTTGGTCTTGCCTAGCCAGTCTACTAATGATCGCTATCCATGCCATTTCATGCCACAAATGATTTTTCTCAAAAAAAAACAAGGGAAAAAGGGAACCGAAAGAAAGCACAACCGTGAAAAAGAAAACTATTTACAGGAGAGCAATCACAGAGAGAAAAAAAGTTGTTTGTGAAGCCCACACATCAAGAAACAAAAGGAATACTTAAAAACCATCATTGATATATGTATGTCGATATATACATTTGAACTTGTGCGAAAAAAAATTTGCAATATTATTATTATTTTTTTGCATGTTCCTCAATATAATCATATAAAAAGTTATAACAAGAGAAGAGAGAGAGAGAGAGACATGCATGGTACATGCATGCACACACACTGTACTGTGGGGAAAGTTAGATTGGATTAGTTTCCCTTTCTCTGTGCTTCCATGAAAGAGATTTTGTTGGTGGTGGTTTGGTTTGGTTGGTGAGGCACACAACTTTTTTTTTCTGTTGCTGGCACAATACTTTGCACACCTCATATGGATTCCTGCTGACTATGCCACATGCTCTGTTCTGTTCATCCGTAGTAAAACGGTGGAAAGAACACCAAGGACTCTATCTGGTTTTTCCTATGAAAGTACACGAGAGTAAAAAGTGGCGCCTGTCTGCCTGGCTCTCTCACGGTACCCTTTTTTGTTCCACTAACATACATAACATATATACATACAAATTGATACCCTTTTCAAATAGGTTTCTTCCTTATCCCATTTCAAAATCTAAACGAAAATCGATCCCTTTTCATATACAAACCCTATAATTCCATGGAATGCATAACATGATGATATGATATTGGATATTTGTATGTATATACAATTCGTTTACGTAGGCATCAGCATATATTCGTTTCACTTATAACATGAATGATGGGAAATATGAAAGTATTTCAAGTTCGTCCCGATATACTGTATGAGTCAGCTCTCGAATTCAACTAAAGTCACACAGCAGCAGAGACCTCCTCTTTTCCCCAAACTTTTCTCATTTATCGCACGTTTTGCTTGTTGTAAAGTTGTGTGTGTATAATACACACTGTACATATATCATATTATGTATGTTTATGAACATACAATATGTCTGTAAACATTGTATATACTCCCCTGGTGTAGTTGTACAAAACCCATAATATCTGGATATCTTTATTTGGGTATCTGGCAAGCAAAAGCATTAGAGAGGAGCATGTAAAAACGCTCAAGACACAAAACGCGCACGAATGTGACGAAAATATTTGCGTCATTGGACCTCTGACTAAAAATTTCGGATTGTCCCTATCACCTCTCGTCCTTTTCCACAGAAAATGGTATGGTGTAAGCACACAATCAAGCTAGCAACCAAAATGAAAAAAAAACTCTGAACTCAACTGGAATGGATGGATTTGTTGTAGAAACGAGTCGTATGGCATGGCCATTATCATCAGCAGTTGTATAAAACGCTTATATTCACATTCAGAGCGTTGTTTTTGGACTGCATGGAAAATGTGGATATTTTATTATATTGGAATTGAGAGCATAATGCTATATCGAGAAAAAAAGTTATGAAGAACCCTTTTTTCTGGGGTCCTCTCTTATAACTTGCCCTTTCCCCTCTTGCAAGCTCACAGAGAGAGAAAAAAAACTATTGGGAGCAATATAGGTAGTAGTTCAGTAAAAAAGTAATAGCAATTCACCTATCACATTTAGTTAGTAGAGAGGAGGAGAAAAGAAGTCTATTCGTTGTCTCGTTTTCTGTCATTTTTGTAAATCCTCTCTTTTCTCCTTCTCTATTCAACTTACAACTTAAGAGAATCGGATAATTTTTGTCTTCGGTCTTGGTCTGATGTGGCCTTGCCTCGCGTTAAGAATAAAAAATATATCTAAGGAAGAATCTTTCTCCCTGTTCATGTCTATGTGCATTTTCCAATAACCAGACAATAAATTACCTACTACACTTTCCCATTATTACTTTTGTAAGGAAGATGAACAAGAAGGATAACTGGGGGAAAAGAGCAAATAGCTATACTTATAAATATATACATACTTTCACTTTCACCATTTACCGTGCAATTTTTCCCTTTGAACTTTTAGAACAACAAAAATGTGTTTTTTTCTCTCTCGCATCTGCACTGACACTGTCGTGGCCATCCAAAAAGGAAGGAAAAGGGAATTGAAGGAAACACTCATATTATCCTTTTATAAATGGTGATAAAACGGTGGAGGAAAAGAGGAAAGGATGGTGGTTTACTTTTACGGATTGATTTTGAAATGGCACATTGTGCACACTTACTTCATCACTTTTTTACGATATATTTTACTGCACTAGAAAATTGTAGTGCAGTGCAATAAACATGGAATAAAAAGCTTTTCCTTTATTGCTTGACCGTTTAAAAGATGTAATATGCATGACATAAAAAAACTCTTTTGCTTTACTTCATCTTCCCTTTTTTCTTCGAAAGTTCAATCAGGCCAACTTTTTTTCTCCATCATTTCTTCCATTCTTCTGTCTGTGTCATTTTTAAAGTGCATACCTTTTTGTTGGGAGAATATGAGAATATAATGGAAAATGTTTATTTTTTTCATGGACTACCTAAAGAAAAGTGAAACTGACTAACAAAAAAATACATATTGTGTACTGGTTGTGGAGTTTCTGTTGAGATGAAATGGAGTGAATTACTGGCATATAATATTCTTGTTCACTTTTGAACTTTTACCTAAAAAGGCTTTCAACTTGTTTTTTTACCTTATTTTTCCAATCGGGTTTTGCTATTATCTCCACCTCCACCACTACTGCAGCAGCATTACATCTTTTTTTGCAAAGTAGATCTAGAGAAGTAGGCTGGAATGTGGGGGCGGAGTTAATAGAATTTTTTCGAGCTCATTTTTCTCTTTCTATTATTCATTTCATGTCAGTCAGCGTGGAAAAAATGTGTTTTGGAAACTTTTGAATGAAAGAGTTGTGAAAAAAATCATTCATCCTTTCTCAAAATGTCAATGTTCACCTATTATATCTTTATCATTATATGTCCATATGCCAAAGCAAATTAATTTGTACAGTTTATGAAATCTGTTCATGTTACATTATATAAACATAGATGACAAAAACTTGTGTAGGAGTGTCTTGTACATTTTACGAAACAGGAAACAAGTAGGAAGGAAACAGCCAGCGAGTGCATGATCTCTCAGCCTCAGCAACCATTCAGCACGGTTAAACAACCTGGGAATATTTTCAGACTTTTATACGTACAAGTCAAGTTCAACAGAAGCGAAGAGAGATGCAAGAAAGATGAACGAAATGGGACCGGGACGCGGACGCTCTTTCACTCAACTGATGACGATAACAACTCTGGTGGTGATGATGTGATGATATGATGATTCATTCGCGTAAAAATAGAGCCCACAAAAAAATGAAGGTTACA
>JAQFZG010004194.1:0-12188 GCA_034695465.1 Entomobrya nicoleti | reverse complement strand
AAATTGTAGTATACTCCAAATGGTGCCCAGAAAAGACCAATAGACGCCATAATTGCACACAATGTATACATAAATAATCCAATCATGTCAGCTTCAGGGTCTCCACGAATCAGTTTTAGAATTTCTAAAGTTCAAAGTGTAGAGTTTTTAAAACTGGAATGGATTGTACAGTTGGTTTATTTTCTTAATGAATAAATAGTTACCTCTAAAGATGATTTTGTCATGTCTAAGTTTCATGGCGTATCCAACTGGTTTCATTTTGTGTCCTATTAACTCCCTTTCAAGTTCCACTGTTCCATTTAGCCACAATTCTATTTGTGATCCTAAACTATATCTAATTGATATCAGTACCAAATGAAGTACTATAAACCCACCTAAACCTACGTAAAAGGGGCCCATGTATCCATACTTGAAATCCGTTTCAAAAAATATTCTCCCAAGGAAATGAAATACGCAAGCTAGAATAAAAAGGAGAACACAAGAGGAAAGATGAAAAGGTATTAGTTTTTTAAAAGAGGATTCAGACTGAAATATTTCTTTCTTTGTATCGTTTCCATAAATGTTGGGATAGAGAATAGGGTCGTAAACTGAACGGGTTAGTTGGATTCCCTTCCAAAATAATGGGGAAGGCATTTTATAATATTTTGTTACACTACACGACAGTTCAAAAACACAACTACCTATTGGAAATATTTCGTAGGTTGACCCTCATTTCTCTTATAATCAAGTCGGTTATTTTGGAAAAAATTGCGAAATATTTTTTCAGGTTGGTGAATAATATATGAGCGTTTAATAGCTTACAAGAAAGTTTTGCTTTTACCAATTATTCCAACATGTTAGTAATAATATTTCAACATTCCAAAATATCTCAATCTCAATTCCAAACAAACAAAACTCCTGTATTATAACTTGGCTAGTTTAAGGTATATTATTTAGTATAGGTATTTGAAACGCGTGCAATTGTTTAAAATATATAAATATAAAAATAATAATATTTATGGTGACCTAATTCGACAGGCTTTTATTAGAGTATGTTCTAAGCTCAGTAGATCAATTATTTAAAATATTTTTCTGCAAAAATGATGTCTTTAAAATAAATTCAGACTTGTATTGTTTTAAAGTTATAGCATTTATCCTGAGTTTTTGAACTTTTCTGGTAGCGTACTTGGTTTACCATATTGTGATAATCGATTTATTTACGATTGCGTAAATGCGTAACCAAATTAGCTATAAATTATATTATTTATTTTAACCTAAATTTTATTTTGCAGAAATTCTGGCAGCACACACACACACCACGGATCAAGTTTGTAAAAAAGCATAACCCAAGCTCCATTCCTAGTTTGGAATTTTCGTTAAAAATTTCTTGATTTTTTCAGATTTCATCACTTTTGTTGGTTCTCATTTAGCATAACTTTAAAATTATTATCACATAAAACACCTTTGTTCATAAATAATCTTCGGGTTTGTGATTTTTGCGCATTCCTAGAGAACTTTCTTTAATTAAAATTTAATTTTTAACTTTTATAAATAGTCGTCTTACCTAACAACAAAAAAAATCGAATTCAATACAAATAGTATTGCAAATATGTAAAATATAGTTGATAACATTTTCTGACCGGTAGCTTCCCGTGAAATAGGTCCAACATTTTCCGAATCTGGAAACATACCAAAGTTTCTGACATCTATATTCATCAATATGTTATCAGTATCTTCCTCCTTCTCCATGACTTTGATGAACATTTCGTGTAGAACGTCAAGAAAGCTTTGTTCGGATAAAGTGTTTGACAACTCCTTCAGTTCACCAGCAGTTGGGCTTCCAGCAGAAGATTCGTCATAATTAGGAAACTTCATTGCAACTTCCATTTCCCAATTTCTTAAAAATTAACCAAAAAATACCAAACAAAATCTTAAAAATTCATACATATTTTTATATTATTTTTCAAAAAATGAATATTAAATCGTCTCAAACTCCCTTACACTCCTCCGCCAAATTGTCTTTTGGTTGTTCAAGGTCTCTCAACTATTACTGTACTGACATAATTACAGTAAACTTCATTGTCAACACCATTTTCAATTGTAGGACGGATGTCAGCTTTAAGCCAAGCGGAGGTTCTGGTTAACCGATCTTCATTCTCACGTTGTTTTGTTGCAAATTTGATCCTAGAGTTGTACAGAATAACTATTTGCATTTTCTCACTACTTAAAAGTGATGTATTTTATAGTAGGTCAACAAAAATCCTAATCGATATTTTTTTACAATTTTTAAGTACAAACTTTTAATCTCCCAACTAAATAATAAATTATACTAAAGCAGTGGAATTGATAAGCTTCACTGAAAACTTGATGGAAAAAAAGACGTTTTCAGTTATTTATTTCATTTTAGACAGTTTAATATATCGTACGTATATTGTTTTCAGTCAATCATTTACCATATTTCATATGATGACCACCTACAAAAACATGGAAAAAATCTTAATCGCGTTTATAAACCAAAAAAATCGTGTATAAATTGAGATTGGTGCTAAAATTGATAGAGAAATACTTTCTTCGAGAAAAAAATCATTTACAATTAATGCTAGCCTTTAAAAAAGTATTTACTCTATTTAATGACAGGTTACCATGGATAAATGAAACAAGAAGACAGTCCCCACTGACACAAGTACCAAAAACTTGTTAATTTTTTTTCTAGCAAATCCTGAAATGCTATTTAAGCTTGTTTATTAGATGACTACTGACTACGAGCACTACCGCTGTTTCAGAATGATGCTGCACAGTACACACATACATATATGTCTGTACTACAAGCTGGTATTTTTTTTGCAAAGCTGCATACTCGTAAAAAACTCATTTATGCATTTCTGGCAAATAAGCTCGTTTAATAACTTATTCATGTGAAAAAAATTATATCATGCACGCGTTCAGGTGAAATAAAAAGTAAAATCCATCAAGTTTATTTCATTATGAAAAAAATCAGTAATATCAGAGCCATTTATATCATAATATTAAAAGTTGTTCTGTTTTTATAATCAATTAAATTTTTTTTGTAATTTTTATTATTTAATTTTTTTGTAATGCCAAAGAACGTTAAAGGTACAAAATAACATACTCTCTGTCTCTGCATATAATTAAAGAACTATAATGAAGGCTTATCACTGTTATCACTAAAAAGTAATCCCATAACTTTCATAATTATTTACCAACGACAGCATATATGAAAATAGCTATCTTTAGCTATATTTTCTGTAATTAATTATTTCTTGTGAAATAAACAAATTTACAATATATTTTGTGTGACAATTTTTAAACACTCGACATTATTTATAAATCCACCCACTTTACATTTCCTCTCATTTTACTTTACTCTCGCTTTAAAAGACAAGCCAAGTTGCGGTGGAAACATAAAATAGCCAATATCCGGTTTCGAATAATCCTCCGTTTTCTCATTTTCATCCGGAACAACCTCAAATTTCTCCAGTATTCTGGTCACATAAATAAACAATATATTTCTCGCCAACTGCTCTCCCAAACACTTCCTCTTCCCCAACTGAAAGGGAACCACATGTCCCAACAACTTGATCCCCTCCTCCTCCAAAAATCTTTCCGGTCTAAAAACCTCCGGATCCTTCCAAACCTTTTTATCATTATGACAATGATACAAATTGCTTATGATATACATCCCCTTTGGCAATTTATAGTCCATAATTTCCAAATCCTCTGAAAGCTTATGAACCGATCCGATCGGACAAAATGTTGACATTCTTAAAGTTTCCTCGATCACTGCTTCTGTATAAGGCATTTTCCACTTATGGCCTATAGAAGGCAATGCATTTATATCCCCAATAATATCATACATTTCCTCCTCAATTTTCTTTTGAATATCTGGATTCTGACACAAGTAATGTAACATCCACAGTAACGTCGATCCCGTTGCCTCCGATCCACACACAAATAGTTCCACCACAGTAGCCACAGCATTTTTCCACTTTAGCTTATCAAAACCAGTGGCATAAGCTTGTTCGATATATGCATCAATCAGATCCCGCTCTACACCTGGCTCAAAATCCCTCTTATGCCTATCAAACTCCTTTTCAACACACTTCCAAGCGTTTTCACAAGCCTTATCGTAAGCAGTATATCCAGATAACGATGGCAACACATATTTCATAAATGGAAGATATACCAACCCCGTTTTCACTGTGTGTTGAACAGTATCCATTAATGTGTTCATTAAACGTGCGATTTCCGAACCTCCAAAAGTTTGTCTCGAACAAGTGACCATGGTCCATAGTGTATTTATTACAGACTGGAGAATAATCGGTTGTAGATTTAAAACGACCCCAGGATGTTCCTTGTTTCTTTGAGTAATCCATTCACAAACTGTGTCAGCCTCAGCAAGAATAAGAGTTTCAGTTCTTTTATTTTCGAATCCAAATTGCTTCATTTTCTGGTCACAAAACGATCTCTGTTCGGACCAGGATTCCCCATCGGTATTTAGCACGCCCAGAGGACAACCCTGGGATACTCGAAGGAGGGTATCGGTATGTAAATTTCCGGTTGCTTGAGGTTTACTCAAAATTCCACGAATTAGTTTCGGGTCGTTTATGACAACGGCTGGGGTGAGACCCAAGTTTATTGTGTAAATTTTCTTGTACTTGTAAGCCCATTCGCTTAACTGTTGATAGGGGTTTTTAACGAGAAGCTGGTGAAGATTTCCAATTATGGGGAAACCACTGGGGCCAGGGGGAAGATTTAAGTATTTCTTTCGTTTTCTTAAATGGACGTAAGCTAATGTTAGGGGAACAACGGTAAAAATAAAACTCCAAAACATTTTTTTATTTGAAATTTTTGTGTTTTTTAGGAAATTTGATTTGAGGGAAGTTAACAATGAAAATTGTACGTCTTGTTGGGAGAGAGTAAGGTTAGTAGTGAGGTATTTTGGGAGAAAAACAAGTGATGATATAAAAGAGTAATAAGTATTCATAGTATTTTTCCGTGCTGGAAGACACGTACACGCACTGCATATCAAATAATCTTCTTTTATGAAATGAAAACAGGTTTTGCTTTGCTTGCTGGATAAAATGGATAAGGAATATAGGTGTGTGTATGCTACTGAGTTTGTATGAAAAATTTATATTTTATACTGATTTTCAATGGAAAAACAAAGTGATAAATAACAACAATGAAATAAGTATTAAATATGCAAAGGCAAGGTAGCAAATCTGTCAACAAATTTAAAATTCGTGTGATTTTTATAAACTTTAATTATTTAAATCAATTCAAAAAGATAAAATAGTTTTGTGAAAATAGTTTATAGTATGCTGTGCTACCAGCTGCACCTTGTGAGATACTGACCTTGAAAATGTTTTGGTATAAAATGTAAAATAGAGACAGAGGCTTTATAGCAGATTGTTATTCACAAACCCAACCTAACCAAAGACATAATAATGTGATTTTGTGCTTTTGGGCTAGTAATGTAAAATGCATACATTAAAAAACAAGAAAAATGTTTATTATTTTTGTGATCTCTGTGCTTGGAAGATTTCTTGGCTGTTTTATTGTATTATGCCATGTGAACTGCAACGAACGAATGCAGGTGGTTTGGTTTAAATGTGTCTCATAATTTTAATTCAATTGTGAAACTTAATATTATTTCGAATGAGTCTCATTTTAAAGCCAATGGGTCTATGTATTTATAAGTTGCTTTTCATAAAAAAACGTTTATAAATATATCTGGAATCCGGTATATACATTGTATATTATTCGGCTGACAATCATATCGTTGACACATGAATTCACAATGGATGTCATTTTTCTTTTCATGCTCGCATGTTACATGAGTCACAATACCTGTCAAATTACTTCATTCTCTGTTTTATTTTAAAATATATATGCCTTTGTTTAAAATAGCATACTGTCTAGAGTTAATTAGTTTAGTAAAATGTTATTCTGGCTATATCGTGTACTGTACATTAAAACTCACAATCAAGGGAAAAATTGACTCGGTTCTGTCTGTTTCTTATACGGAAGATGACAATGATGATAATCAAAATCAGTAAGAAGACTACGAGTAAAACAAGGAAAAAACGAATAATTTAATTTCATGCTCAAAGCATAGCAGCAAATGAACTCCATTTGAAAAATTTATTTTATGTTAAATCAACAATGGTATTTTTATGAAATATTTTCCTCAATAAATTTACATTTATAACTATACTACTATGCAAAGCAAAGCCACTAAATCTAATGAGCAGGGTTTTGTTCGATAATAAACATTTACCTTTCATTTCAATAAATTTTTTTTGTGAAAATATTCATTATAATGTTTTTTGATTTTTTTCATAAATAAAAGTGCACTTACAAATGCACTTATTAATGTATATCAGCATAAATGATTTTATTCCAGCATCAGCACATTAGCAGTTAGCGTCATTGACAAGTGTAAACAATTTAATGGAGTGAAGTCATCCACAAAGTTAACCTTGTTGATCATAATTTTTAATGGAGAGCACGACTTATAAAATCGGTTTTCCCATTTACGTTCTCTTCTGGCCATATTTGTGTCATACCTTCTTTTCATAATATTCAGTAATTCATGAGACTTCCTGTACACTGCCCCCATTTGCCCCAAAATTACCAAGTCTACCAAAACCACATCAACTAAAAGCATTACAAGAGTTGCTACAAAAATGAAATCGGAATTGGAGCTCTCAACGAGAGTTGTCAATGAAAACACCCAAACAAAAATAGGAGCGCAAATGATCATAAAAACCAGTGAACTTTTTTGAAATGCATTAAGCATTGTGATAAGCAGTTGAATATGTCGGAATATTTTCGCCCTGGAGTAAATGATTTCCCCCGTTTGGGAATTTAGACTGCGAGAAGGCAAGCTGGCTTTTGCAAACCTGCAAAATCACAATTATGTATTTATTTATTTATTCAATTATTAATTTTTATGTGAGAAAGTGCATTGTATATTTAAGCTTTTTTACTTACATATCAACATTTCCGAGTATTGTGTTAACACATAAATTGTGAAGCAATCCAACCACAAAGCCAGCTCCATATATCACAAAGTTCCATATCCAACAGTTGTACAGCATTACAAAAGTTTTTATTCCAAAAACAGCAATTTTTGTCAAAACATTATCTGTCGACTCATGCGGCTGTGGTATTAGCCAATAACCCGCCAAGGAAGCTTTCCAAGGATTGTTCCAATGAAACCCGAATACTGCTCCAAATGGAAAGATAACTTGGGAGGCATATATTCCATGAAATGCTACTACAGAAACAATTTCGTGAAACGACATGTTCATTAATCGTTGAGCTTCTTTAGGATGCATTTTATCAAACTGGATGAGCCCATTTATAAAGGCAACAATTTCAGGCGACTTTATACGACAAATGTGAATATGAAGATTGCCCACAGTGAGAATAAAAAATAACATCCAGCCTAGCAAGTCGTTTTGGACAGCTGTATTGCTATACAGAGAGCTCTGAAATGCTTGAAACAAAAGTAGTGCCAGAGTTGCCACTGAAATCAGTGACTTCAATTTGAGAATCCTTTTTGCCTTTTCCGTTTGGAATGGCCGAAGTAACATTTTTGAGTAAGTTACTTTTGTTGGTGTAAACCACTCGATTGGAATAGTACGAAGAGGGCCAGAGATTTTTTGGTTGGTTCCATAGAACTTTAAAATATCAGCCATAGTTAAAGTTTTAGAAGTATTTTTTTAGATGATCTACTTTGAACTATATGGCAACACTATTTTAATTGAAATACCTACTATTATAGAGTTACTAAACTTCTAGGCAGAGTTACGTTTTCCTATACATTATCAAGATGTTTAGCTAGATTTCCTGTTTCAAAATGGTTAGATTTGGACGTCTAAAACTTCATTAAATATATATTTATTTCTATGTTGGATTCCAAAGTTCCGTTCTTTCAAAATAGGTAATAAGTATGATAAAAGTTAAGATGTTATAACACTCGAAAACCCGATGTTGTAGCTAATCGACCTAGCCAATGATTTAGCCAAAACGAACATTTCATAATATTTTCAATCATTTTTACCGCCGAGTATATGTATTGCCCATGCTATTCCTATTAATCGTCTGTACAAGGTTTTGCCGAATATATATACTAAGGAAAATGTTTATCACAAAGTGGTTGCTGCTATGTGTGGACTTAAATTATTCATGCGAAGTTGAATGACGTAGGATTTGATGATTTGATATTAAAATGTCAAGATATGCTAGATTCCCAGAAACGTGTTTCTGTTTTAAAGACATTCTGTAAAGGTATAATTATAGCTTATTTTACATTAAAATCGCTACCCCAAAAACAAACAAAACCAACACCTAATATTCGAACAAAGTGGTATATCTCGACAATTTATATATATTATTTAGGGTGCTTTAACAAGTCTGTTTGTGTATTCCACCGGTTACGAGACAAGTGTTTTTCTGCCCTTCAATAATATTAAGAATAAAACATCTCTGTTTAACTTAAATTATTAAGTAGCATTTTGGTTATAAAAGTATCAGTCATGTCATTTGATGACAAGAACACATGTACTCCACTAGTACTAGTTTTGAGCATCGACACTCATAATTGTGTTTGTTCTTTTAATAATAAATATTGAATAAAGCCGCCTTATAGCATTAATTATGCTCAGAAAGAGAATAAATAGATAATTCGAAATGAGCCCACTGAAAATATTGTAAGCATATTTTGAATTGATGTACATTATTCCAACCATAAATAGGTGTTAAGCTGGGTTGATTTACAGTAGCATGTTAAACCAGCAAGGTTTGTATAACCATTTTTCCTTTTATAAAAACAGCAAGCGTCGTAGTGACTTGCGGAGTTTTGTTTGCCTTTACTGGCTACTATCAACAGAGAAAAAACAAGAAATCTAATACGAGAATATTTTTATATCACACTGAAATGTAAAGAAATTATAAAGAAATTATAAAGAAATTTTATTTTATTTTACTTGTTCAACTCATTGGTTAGCATGCTTCAAATTGAGATAAAAATGCATTACAGCCCCTTTAAAATGTATTGTCATCATGCGAAAACTAAAACACGGTTATTCATCCAGATCTGATTCGCCAATGTACCTTAATCAGTGACACAATTTTGATGATACAACACTAAATCGCAAAGTGTGGTCAGAAAAAATCAAATCGATTACTTGATAATGAGTACTTATTTTATTCGAGAAAAAAATGTAAACGTGAAGGAATCATTAAAATTCTTGTGCATTTTATGAATACAAGCAGTAAAACAAGTGCATTAAATACTTTTTCAAGACCTACTACATCCAACTATCCCATTGCTACCAATTACACTTATGTATATAAAACCAAGAAACTTGATTTTATTACATCATCAACACATTAGCAGTTAATGTCATCGACACATGTAGACAATTTAATGGAGTAAAAGCATCCACAAAGTTTACCGAATTAATCATAATTTTTATCGGAGAGCAACTTCTGTAAAATCTTTTTTCCCATTTTCTTTCTCTAGCAGTTAAGCCAGGACTTCCAGTCCATCTCATGACTTCTAGTATTTTGTGTGATTTCCTGTACACTGCTGCCATTTGTTCCAAAATTACCAAGTCAACCAAAATCACATCAACTAGAAGCATGACAAGAGTTCCAACAAATATTAAATCGGAATTAGAGCTCTGAACAAGAGTTGTCAAAGCAAAGACCCAAACAAAAATAGGTGAACACACTATGATAAATACAAATGATGTCTTCTGAAACGCATTTATCATAGAAACAAGATATTGAATGTGCCTGAAAAGTTTAGCTTTCTGGTAAACGCGTCCATCTTTTCTAGCTGTTAGAATGCACTTGGAATGTAGGTTGGCTTCAGCAAACCTGTAACATTTAGTTTCAATTTATTTAAATACGATAAATAAACTGTCTAACATAACAATAATCACATATTTTAACTTACGTTTCAACGCTTCCAAGTATTGTGTTTATGCATAAATTGTGAAGCAATCCAACCACAAATCCTGCAGAGGTAAGAATGAAGTTCCACATCCAATAGTTGTACATCAATACAACAGTTTTTATTCCAAGGGCAATACTTTTTGTAAAAATATTATCCATCAGATGATCTGGTTTCGGTATTAGCCAATATCCAGCCAAAGAGACTTTAGAGGGGTGGATCCAATGAAACCCAAATACAGCTCCAAAGGGAAATACAAGTTGTGAAACATAAAGTCCATAAACTGTGACCACGCAAGCAATTTCTTGAAATGACATGTTCCTAAACCCGTGTGCTTGCTTGGGATACATGTAGTCAAATTGAATGAGACCATTAATGAATGTCGCAATTTCAGATGCTTTGAGTCGACAAGTGTAAATATAGAAGTTGGACACGATTAGAATGAAAATAAGCATCCAGCTAAGGAGATCAGTTTGAATAGCAGGATTTTTACTAACAGAATTTTGAACTGCTTGAAACAATATTACAACAAGTGTTGCTGCTGAAATCAATGCCTTAAATTTTTGAGCCCTGTTTGATTTCTGTGTTTGAAATGGACGAAGTAATATCTTTGAGTAAGTTTTTTTGGTTGGTTCATACCACTCAAGGGGAATAGTGCGAAGAATACCAGAAACTTTGAAATTGGTTCCATAGAACTTTAAAATGTTAGCCATTTCACATATCTTAAGGTTTAGATGAATACGCCTGAGCAGCAAAAATAAAATGGGAATACTTAACCTTTTATTCCATAATATCTAAAGTTACACGTGGAGTTGCTGATATGATCAAGATTTATAAGTATATTTCACAATTTCACATTCTAAAATATCGGTATTCGGACGTTTAATATTTCATTGAATTATTGAATTAAACATTCAGTTATGTGATTCGGGTTCGTATTGTTCAATCTCTTAAAAAGTATAACGTGCATGATAACAATTGCTGATGTTATAACAACGGGAAAATGATATTGAAGCGAGCCAATTTAATCAAGATATAACATTAAGGGAATACATTTTATAATCTCTTATAATCGATTTACCGCTGGGCATGGACATTACTTAACGTATTTCCATGATGATTGGTAAAATACCAAATTGATATCCCGCGGTTTTATATACTTTTTATATAAGCAAGAGTGTTTGTGTATTTGGCTGGTTAACAGAAAAGTGTTTTTACATCCATTAATAACTTCCTTTAGTAAAAAAACTAATGTTGAGATTAAATTATTAGCAGCATATATTTTGAAGCAAAAGCACATTGGTTACCGACGCACGGGCTACGCGTGGATCAGCCGGCCAATCGTTTGCACAGTGACAGGCATGATTTGATGTTTGATCTTTTAATAATAAATTTGATATATGGCAGACAACGTGAAAATAGCATTTGCACATGCATAAAAATGGTTCTAAAATCAGCGCTTTAAGCTCTTACTCAATAAATATGGGTTTGTGTATTCAGGTCATGATTTAACTTTATTCAATAATTTTAGCATTGTTTGCATTTTTATAAACGTTATATATTTTATGATAAAGGACGGTTTAATCATAATTTGTCAGAGAGCTTTTTCAGCTTGAGCATACTTTTTAGTAAATTCTAATTAACGTAAAAATGATTTTTTTAAAATTTACTTAAAGATTAAAAACCGAAAAAGATTCGAGGAAGCGAATAAGGCAAAGGCTTTAATCCATCATCAACACATTAGCAGTTAAAGTCATCGACAAATGTAGACAATTTAATGGAGTGAAATCATCCACAAAGTTGACCTTATTGATCATTATTTTTAATGGAGTACACGACCTATAAAACTTGTTTTCCCACTTTCGTTCTTTTGCGGTCAAGTAAGGGTTGTACTTTCTTTTCATAATATTCAGCAGTTCATGAGACTTCCTGTACACTGTCCCCATTTGCCCCAAAATAACCAAGTCAATCAAAAGAGCATCAATTAAAAGTATTAGAAGAGTTGCTACAAATATGAAATCAGAATCAGAACTTTCAATGAGTGTGGTCAATGCAAATACCCAAACTAGAATAGGTGCTCCAATGATGATAACTACAAAGGAACCACTTTGAAACGCATTAGTGTTTGTCATTAGTGAAACGTGTTTGTCAGTGCTTCTGTGACAGTGAGTATAATGAAACTAGGCCACTAATCAAGCTTTGTGGAAAGACTCTCGAA
>JAQFZG010004193.1:0-12189 GCA_034695465.1 Entomobrya nicoleti | reverse complement strand
TTAATGACAATCATTTGGGTTATTAGTACGCGAGACGCAGACTGAAGCCAAGTTTTATTTACAAGCCGTATTGAATACGGTGAGTCTTTAAAACAAAATCCCTTGTCGTTGGTGGCATAAATTGTATATTCCACAATTTTGTCCAGTAACTGTAAAAAACATGTAAAAGATGTAATAAAAAAAATGTTCTAATATTTTTGTGTTGGATTTGTCTGACGTTTGAACTAAAACTCAAGATTTAACAAATAGTGCACTAACATAACGTAATAGTAATGATTCACTTACACATTAAGTAAATGTTTATTATAATTTCCTCCTATATATTTTAAAGTCAAGATTGCTTATTTAGAAATACTGAAGTCTTACCAATGGGTTTCCAAAAACTCTACGGATGGCTTCCATTTGGTTCATCAGTCTATCATTTCTGGTAATTACAGGTGGATTTAATTCCCCTTTCTCCGCAAGTAGTTTTGTTGATGTTTTTCTTCCAACCATCTTTAATGTTGTCGAATTTTCTAAAATCAAAATATGGTAGAACGATATAAGGTAAGTTGGAATGAAGTAACAATATGAGAACTCCCATTCACCCTTTGTTAAACGAGTTATAAGATAATAGTAAAGAGAAATCCCATTTTAACTTACAACTTCAGTATAAAAATTAACTACTTATTTAAAATTGCACCTCAGCAAACCTGAGTTGGGCGAGTGGTTTTCTACTATAAAACGACAACGGGACAACTAAAGCTTGAAACTCAATAAAAAATTTCACTAAATTGCTACCTTATTAAGGAGTTTATCATGTTTATTAATAAGGACAAAATGATGTCGTTAATCGTCAAAATTTATTTTTCACAAATATTAAATTTCACTATTAGTTTATTTATAAAAAACAATTTAAAGAATAAAACTATTGGTTCCCCACAAGACTAATACTCCTCTCATATGTTATTTATATTATGTGGTCTGTTTTTGTTTACATTACTGAAAAACAGTAAAAAAAATTAGGTGTAAATATCGCGCGGATACAACCCTTTCATCCTTGAGACCTCTTTGCTCTATGATAAAACAACGTTTGTTGAGCAACATGCTTTTAAACCGCATGCATGTATTCAATCATGTATGATAATGCATTGGATGTTGTATTCCATATCCAATGCATAAGTGTGTAAATTCAGTACTTTAAGTGCATAATGGAATGTGCATTTAAATGCATTCAGCACAAAATGAGGTTAATTTATAAAATTAATTATAAAATTAGTATATTAAGTTACCAGGACTAATAACTCTTTCCCTCGATTTTAATTTACTTATGATA
The DNA here is from genome assembly GCA_034695465.1 of Entomobrya nicoleti. Taxonomy (NCBI): domain Eukaryota; kingdom Metazoa; phylum Arthropoda; class Collembola; order Entomobryomorpha; family Entomobryidae; genus Entomobrya; species Entomobrya nicoleti. Next base: position 10,874 of record JAQFZG010004193.1, on the reverse strand, counting down.
TTTTACAAATATGGTATTTTAACATAAATTTGAGCAGTAAAGTAATATATAAGAAATATATAATATAAAAGAGAAACACTTAAATAAGTTCATCATAAAAATACATTGATAAGTGCATTTACACAGGAATAATGAGTGAGTTTACCATATAGGATCTGGACCTATCAGAAGCTCATGCCATGTTATCTGCATGTCTTGATGGAGACATTGTGATAATTTTTATAGCCCAAGGGCATAGACACCTGCGAGCTGCAATTGTTTCTAATGACATAAACGTATTCTAGGTCTGTTTACTACCAGAAAGTTTACGTTTACATGTATTTAAGTAAATTGGATAAATTGTATTTATTAAAATACGTATACATTGTTTTAAACTTGATAAAATTACGGTCAACATTTTGCTACTATAACTTACTATTATTTATGCCATTGGTACAAACAAATTGCTCCATTATTTTCTGCATTATTATTCAGCATTTCTGGAATAATTGTCAGTGTCAGTATATCCACAAGTTCTATGCATTTATTTTGGAGACTCAATCGAAACCTTTTCGACAACTCAAGAAACTACAAATTGAATAATCCTAATACCCTCAAACATTTTCATTGCAGCCCTTTCCGAAATCAATTTCTAGTTCTACAGTTTAAAATAGACGTATGTAGTACATTTTACTGTCATTAACAGATTAGGATGCCAATGTATTTTAAATGTTCTGGGGTTTCTAGACAATATATCTGTAATCTGTATCTGTATTAACTTTAATATTTATAGTTAAATGGTACTCGAAGTATTCGTAAAAAGATATTATGACACATTTTTTTTGTGTAAATGTTTAGATTTTCTGATTAAATAAAAATAAACAACCTTGTATTGTTATTCGATACAATAAAAAGTTCGTTCCTTGTCAAACATGATTTAATATAGTGGTATACACTTTACTGACCTTTAAAATATGTCTATTGTGTTTATCACATAATGCATTTAAATTTGAGGAATTTACTATGGCAAAAAACTAATAAACCTGTGTGAACTATTTGGCTTGACATAATTTTGATGATGATTTGCACTTCAAAGCAATTTAAAATACGAACTTATTCATCAAAATAGTCAAACATCTAAACCATTTAAATGGCAATAGCAGTGCTTATTGTGATATTTGTAAGTGCCACATTTCAATGGACGGAGGCATCAAACCGATATTGGTTTTACGACCGCGGGTAACCATATCATCTTAAATATTACTTACTATTTAATACTTCAAGATCAATACTAAAACGCAACACTTTAGCGCAAGGAACTGGACCGAAATGAATCAAAATGGGACTATCCCAAAGTATGGCTGGCACAAAGAATCTCCCGTTAAAGTTCTCGTTCACGGATACAATTCCCAATCTTATCCAATTATGAAGCTGTTGGATGAGCATTATATGAATATTTTGGCACACGGTAAATTTTTTTAATAAATCAATTCAAAAGAAATCAAACAACATTTCTTTAAATCGTGTTTAAAATTACTTCAACAGAGTATGCAAATTACGACAAAAACCTTAACATTATGGCCGTTGATTGGACAAAACTGGCAGATAATCCACTTCACAGATATAGTGATTCTGTCAAGAACGTAAAACCAGCTGGAGATGAAATTGCAGAATATTTCACTTTATTATACAAACATGGCGCGTTTCTCAAATTTAAAAACGTTCATTTTCTGGGTCTCTCAATGGGTGCACATGTCTGTGGAGCTACAGGATACACACTTGAACGGCTCACAAATGGTGACAAAATTGGAAGAATTACAGGATTTGATCCAGCAGGGCCATTGTTTACCACGGCAACTGGTAAAAAGCCAGCTGATATGAAAATCGTTCTGGATTATGAGGATGCGGATTTCGTTGACGTAAACTTAATAATAATTATATTATATTTTGTTAAATATTTAGAATTTAAAGCAAACCTATGTTTTGTAGATAATCCATACAAATGCAGGTAAACCCGCCGCATCAATTCTGAAGGGAAGACTAGGAAGTCCATTGGAAGTAGGCCATATCGATTTTTATCGTATGAGCGAGAAATTTATTCTATTTTAATTGTTGTTGTTTAATTGTTCAAAAAAATTGTTCAAATTTGTAGTTTAATTTGGCAATGAAACTTTTTTCGATGTTTTATAGCAAACGGCGGCGAAATTCAGTCGGATCAATGCGACTATTTGAAGGAACGAAAAGACTTTTGCTCGCATGAACTGTCTGTATTGTTTTACGCATTTGCTTTGAGAAGGCCAAAGAAATTTATTGGATGTCCCTGTGAAACCTATATTAGATATTTGAGGGGACAGTGTGATTGCGAGTATCCACTCTCTGGACAGCCGATTGGAGAGTTGACAAGGTCAGCTATATTTAAAAAAAACTAATTACAAGTTCAATTATTTTTTTGTAAAGGTTCATTGACTATTTATTATGTATTTTACTAGGCCAGCGCAAAGAGGAAGATATTACCTAACAATTACGGATTTGATTTCGTCGGATACTTTTCAACATTAATTGGTCAAATGTTCCACAGAAATATTAATTTCTACTTAAAAAGTATATAATAAACGAACAATATTCGAACTCGAACGAATACAACAAGCAGAACAATTAAAAGTTTTACTACTCAAACAAAAAACTCGTTTATTACGTAATAAACATTTGTTTGTAGAAACGAGATATTATTGGAAAATGGTTTTTCCATGGAACAGCTAAGTCTGCACACATACAAATAGAATACATAAATTAATTTTATAAAAATTGTCATTAGGTTATTAGCATTGTATTATCCAAATAATTCTAATTGGTTTTTGGTTGTACTTTTTTTCTTGCTGATGTGATGATTTTATTATAGTTTATCTGCAGCTAAAATTGATTCATTTATTTAATAACTAAAAACACTATTTTGCATCTCACCCTGAGGAGCAGTTTATGCCTTATGGCAAAGTATATTTGTAAACTGAACATCTACAATGAATCAGCACTAAACTAAACAACTCAATTCATAAGGCATCTATGTTGCTTTCGCTGATACACTATTAAACCGTCTCGATAACCAAAAGGCCTTTCCCCTCTATGTTTTTGTTACAAATTTTATGTTTATTGGCTAAAACAATATTTCCACGCAATTTTAATGCTATTTTGCAATGTGTCGAGAATCCGTTTTTTACCGAGCCTTGGAATATTTCTGGACAGAAACATTTTTTGTCATAGATGTGCACGGGTAGTGTAGGTTTTCAATTTCACTAACTAGTTTTTCTTAACTAATTTGCATAACTACCAGGTACTTATTTTATAATACATGCATATCTAAAAGTAATCAAAATACATCAGCAAAAAGACTTATATATGCTTAATTACTAAAATTGGCTGTCCATGTACCTCAAATATTTTACTAGAGTAATATTATTTATTACATGAAGTTAGTAAAATAATTAACTTCTTTTTATAAAAAATAATGGCTCATTCCGGTCTTAAACTTTCAAATATTTTATCCAATGTTAAATGTATTAGAATACGCCAGTAATATAATTTAGAAACGATTATGTATAATCTAAAATGTTTTTAAAAACGTTGTAGGTTTTTTAACATAAATTACACACTTGTTTTACTTAAATACAAATAATTTGATACTTCCACCGAATTTAAGTTTGCATTGGCTCCACAACAATTGAAACAACCCGATTTCTAACATATATTTTAATTTGATTGATTTAAATAATAAATGTAAATCTCAGGTAGTAGATAGAAAACAACCTCTTAGTGAAGACTAATATGGCTTATTAATGTGATTGGTTTTTGTTTCGCCACATTATATATGGCGCAGAATAATATAACAACTTTTGAAACACGTAAGGCAATGTTTAAATAAAGTTATATATGTAGTCAACGAATTTGAAGTAATTAAAAAATAAGTGTTATGTGAAAAATCTACCTTGCACATCTTACCTTTTAGCATTACCGGACAGTCGGAATAAACAATTGTTCGAATAAATTTACTACAGTTCCAAGTATTTGACACGTTTAAAATACAGAATATGGAAAGCAAATCTATTTTTGTGTTCATTTTGAACATTTTGATTTTGCGAGCAAAAACGCAAAGCACTTATATTACAGTAGATTTCGATCCAGCGATTGATGTTGCATATAATGCATCGCTACAACTGCATTGGTTTAAACGCAAGCAACTCAATGAGTGGAAAAGCAAACTACGAACTGAAACTTTTAGTGCAGTAGCAAATCTCAACGAATATCTTGAACCATTTTCCATCCAGAATTGTCTTGTGGATATACAAAACATTCGTACAGTAGATATCATAGGTTTACACCAGCCAATTATGTTACGAAACCCCATTCTCTATTTAATAACAGTTCGAAAAAATTCCAACTTAACCTCGGAAATAACTCAACAGTACTTTCAGTGGTTTGCAAAAGAAATTGAACGGTTACCGTGGGAATTTGACTGGGATGAATTTTTTTTATCAAGTCTATTTGATAACTGGTCTTGTCTAACACTTGACTCAACAACTTTCGCATTTCAGTCTAAACCGTGGAATTGTGAAGTAACCGTATGGCTGTACCGAGACCGTCCGTCAGCACTATTAGATCATTTGAGTGAAAGATTTGAATTTGTAGACAGGCCGTACTCTCCCAAAAGCATTTATCCACTAACCATTTTTGTAGATTATATAAAAAGCTGCGAAGATATTACAAACGCTTTCTTATACAAATGGAGACAAAGTCATTCACCACATGAAGATCTTTTTCCTGGTTTCTACGATAACGAGTTTTTGACCCAGCAGATATTTGTCGAATTTGCTGTAGCAAACCAAGCAAAAAATTTGACTAATGGCCTAGTACATATGTCAAATGTTCAAATTAGCAACGTCAATATTATCAAATTTGGTATCAGAGACGATCGTGACCATCCAACTAACAAAAGAATTTTATTCACCTATCAAACCTTGAAAACGGCAAATATGCATTTGTTGGCGGAATCGACATTTGTAAAACCCAATGAAATGCTGCTGTGGGGAAGTTATTATGAAGAAAGGGGAAAGACTTCAGACGGGATTCCCAGGCATATGCCCATGTGCGTAAATGCACATAAAGGAGCAAAGTTGCTTGCCATCAATTCATTTACTGATGATGTAGAAGAGCGACTGTTTCATGCATATGCTCATGTCATACAGTCAGCAATGAGGAATTACTCTTACATCAATTATAATGAAGAGGGTGAGATTTGTGTAAATGGAAAGATCTTTAAAGGAAGGGAAGCACATCTGGCAATTATTGAAATGATTGGGTTTGACCTTATGTGGAAAATTATTGGCACAAATCTTCCTTACAGTTCCAATGGTTTAACGATCAACGTGTCAATTAGCAGTTTGAAAATGGTAACTTGCGGGGAACGAGGGATAGAACAGTATGCCTTTAAAGAACTTTTAAGTGCGTATGATATGTATTGCTGGTTTTTCATTGTGGCAACAGTTTTATTACTACACAGGGTGTTTACTATGCTATGGCCACCTATTCCGAATTCGAGACATTTGTTGTCAGTTATTAAAGTACTTTTGGAACAAGGTGACCCTTTTTTGGCATCTGTTATTCGTGTACCTCGAATACGCTGGGTAATAGGAGCACTTTCCGTGATTGGGATTGTGCTCAGTAATGCATACAAGAACACAAATGTTTACAAAATGATGTTGCCACGAAATGTGCTCTTGTATCAATACTGGTCTGAAATACAACAAGACAACTTTAAAGTTTACTTACGAGCATCCAGAGTTGACTATTCTTCGATTTGGTCTTTTACCGAAAATCGTTGGAAGTTCCAGGATCCAATTAGACATGTAGAGTATATGGATCGTGGCCACAGGGCAATGCTACAAACCAAAGGAAATACATCCCTTTTCGATGCATTTTCCGAAATTTGGTATTATCAAAACCATTTTCGAACAGTGCTTGATTTTAAAAGTAGAAGCATGAAATTTATCGATGTTCGAAGCCCAACTGAGAAAACGTTACTGCAAAATTTATATGATAATAGCCGGCTACATCCTGATATTGCTGAAGTAATTGGGCACTTTGGCGAAGTAATGATTCCATTATATCAAGTGAACTATAAGAATATAACATCTCACCGTGTTATTGGCTTCAGAGCCTCATATGAACTTAAGAAATGGGCACTTGGTCAGATAGAAAATAGGTTGAAAAGTCGAATTTCCGAATGTAATCGAACAGCCGTTGTGGCTCCACACTACAAAGCCAAATCGTACGCCAGGGAAATTTTGAAACGAAACCCATCACTTTCGATTAGTATCGGCAAAGAATCCTTTTCAAGACTTTTTATGCATGGAGCTGTTTTAGGACAAATGCCACCGTATTGGATCAAGCGATTGCGTGGAATTCAACAGTCGCATTTATTGGAATGGTGGACTAAATTTCTTGGAGATGTAGATAATATACCCCTAATTCCTCCCAAACCACTTAAAGCTCCAACAATGGATGGAAGTATTTTAGTAATATTTGTGGTTTTATTGGTTGGATGCACAGTTGGTATTTTAGCATTAGTTGCAGAAGCCAAGGTACCAATTTTAAGGTTTTTGCGTTTAGTGGTAAACAAAATACGCGTTGCAATGAATTCTTCTTTACAATATCTAAGGCTTAACCTCAATTTATGTATTTACGGAATAACTCACAAATTTAAATTCGCAAGTAATCAATATGCTTAATATTGTAATGTACATGGTAACGAGGACTCCGTCTAGTTGTTTGATTTGGTCACAGAAAATATGACAAATCTCGTGAATATGGTATTGCCTCGTATAAATTGTAGCTTGTGCAATACACATAAATGGTAATAAAAGAGATTGGCAAACTGGAATTTTGATTGCTTTAAAATAATGGCAGATAATTGACTTCATAAAGAAAACGAAGACATGAGACTTTTGCGATTTTCGTCCACATGCTACTGCTACCAGAACTGGACTTGGACTGATAAAGTTTCCGGTAGCAATGTTATTCCAGCGAAAATACATTTTAGGACTAAAAGGTTCATGCCTTCTTTACAAAGGCATTGACAAGTAAAAATTGAACACTTTGAACGAAAATCTTCACACTTAGAGTTTTAGGTACAATACTCGCTTACACACATACATACGGATTGGTAGAACAAAGGTATGACACGCACACATTTCAGCTTAACATTCAAAATAAAAATAACTCAAGACATTAACATGATTTGATTAAAATTCTTAAGAATTGCAAATTCAAATTAGTAGACTTTGGACGGTTACGGTCATTTCCCGTCTTTGTATATCGTACCAGCAAAAGAAAACATTGGAATTTTACAGAAAGAATGTTGTACTTGACCTACAAATACAATACGCAGAGGTTTTTGAAGAACCCATCAAACCCATTTACGGTCCTTCCGTGTCATAATATCATTGGTACGGGGCATATAAACAACAGGCAAGTTGACATGGCCCTGATGAATCTCTCAACTTGCAGCAAAATATTATACATAATATTACGACAGGTCTTGTTTCCTCTCAAAATATTGTCTTGAATGTGGCTATTCTGTACAGACCATCTCTGCCTGGGTGTCTTAAACATACGACTATGTTTCTACTTTCCTGGAGAAACGTTGTCGGATTTTATGATAACAGGCTCTCCCCTTGCAAAATTCTTCTGCTCCTTCACTTCTGCTGCTGCTGAAGAGTTGATAGATACACATAGTCCTCACCATATCCCAAGTCCACCCTAATAAGACGTCAAGGTGGGGTAGAAAAATTAAAGTAAATACACTATTAGAAGTAAATAATAATTAAAAATATTGATGGCACAATGTTTTTAACACTGTACAGGGATCACATAACTTATTACAATTGGTTTACAGAAATAAGAATTTGGTCTTGGTTGTACACGTATTACATAGACATCAAAGATCTTATCATTTTAAGCATGGATTATTTATAATTTCGATAAAAATATTGAGTCCTAATATTAATTAATCTAACCGAAGAAATTCTGTGTATTTATATATATATATATATAAATCTTAACAAAGACACTTCTTAAGTACTATCACCAACACAGCCGTTACCGTCTTAAATGATTATGTATGTACGAGATACCTTCTGTGGGTGGATTATTAGTAACAGCCATCCACAGCATATCTCCCTTCACTATAGTATTAACTGTGGTTAATGCTCTAATATCCGTCTGTAAGGGAGAACATGCGTAGCGTGATCCCAACGTTGCACTTCGGGCTGAGATATCTTCTCTGACTCCTAATGAAGTTGGTACATGTTGTACCGGATATTCCAGGGCATAGGGATTTAAAGGTCCGTATTTGAAATACGATTGGAATGACGGAACAGATAAGTTTCTTGCGATAGCGAATTCATGTGATTGAGACTGTTTTGCTAGGTGGTCAGCCCTCATATCGTTAAGGGCCACCCCAAACGGATATGTGGTTGGGTCATTCACTTCCATTAACAACCGCCTTATTATTTGCTGTTCAGATGAGGTTTCACATCGGATCATCTGTTCATTGCAGTGACCATGGTTATATCCGATTTCCAAATCTTTGATGGAATTGGCAAAAATATGTGCGCTAAAGTAATCTGGTTGTGGGGGTCTAAAGACAAATTCTGGACTATCTGTAATTCTTTCTACTTCTTCTAAAAGACCAAGGAGGGAACGTTGTTGTAGCTGGTCGAATGTGATAGGTATAATGGGAGCCACCCGCCATTCACCAAATCCCCCTGGTGGCATTGCCCATCTCATGATGAAGCATTTCGTGGCCAATTTTAAGCAAGTTTATATTTATTTACGCAAACGCATGTTGGGTGTAACCATCCTCATCTTTACCTTCAATTATGGTAGCACAAAGATGTATTTTTCTTTCTGCGCATGCAGTTACTTCAAATCCTCCAATCTTTTCTTCCTTGGGTACAGTCAATACACCTGCATAGGTAAACACACGGTGTCCAGTTATGGATAGAAGTATTTAAATCTTTGTCAACTGAGCTCGATGGATTATGATCACTAACCCAAACCATGTGTATTGTCCTCTCATAACATAAGTTTTCTTTAATAGCCCCGTCGGGGAAACTTCACGAACTATTACACACATAATTGCAGTCAACATTCTAGTTTATGGATTAGTTGTCATCACGACACACCTTGATTGTGTATGACATTTGCCAAGGTTCTTGCGCAAACAAGGCTTGGGATAACTGTTTCAATAATGTTTTAAGTCTCTGCTCCTCAGGTTCCCGGAGAGTAATTATTTCCTTGGTAGCCAAAGCTTTCGCTATTAAAAATTTCTTTTCCTAATTCCTGCATTCTAATTTTAACTGTGGCCATTTTCAGGTGGTATTTCGAGGTGCCCAGTGAGCATAGACAAGAAATCTCAAGATACATCATGACTTTGTTTTTATTAAATTTAGTAGCTTACAATTCAAAGCTTCGTTACTCTCACTCCTCCGACTCAAACTTTATTGCTCCCGCAGCATGTACAGCACCAAATATGCGTTGTAATGTCTCCGAGTAAATGCTATCTTTATCTGGTGGAGGCAACTTTTCAAACTTCACTGAAACAACGTTATTACGAAAACCATATTGTGGACCTCCCACTACTGCCCAATTAGGTCCAACTCCTATAATTTCTGCTACTATTTGAACACACGTAACTTTAATATTACAGAAGGTCACTTGAACTATGTCGTCAAAGAACATTGTACTATTTAGCACAAATTAATGTCGAGCATCTAACCACTGTACGAATATTCAGTGTACTCAACGTGGCTAATTTTTTCATCGAATAGTTTTTTGCTAATTTGTGCCACACATCATAGTCAAGTATATCTCCATCAAAAACAAAATGTTGATAAGCACCTAGCGCCATTTCACCCTTGTAAGCGCCACAAACTAACCAAGTGCCATGGACTCTAAAAGCCACGACTTGAGCCTCACGCTCAGAACTCTCACGAAACACGATACGCAACTCCGCCTCCAACATGCCTAGAAGTTGGAGCGCATCACACGCCACACAAGACACAAAACACGGGAAATCATCGGCACAAAAATACAAATTTTGACAAAATAAAAGAGAGCACGTGCACACAGGTTCATAATCCGTATGGGAACCAAAAATGTCACATAGTGAACCCTGAAAATCTAATATTCTATTGGCTGTTCTTGTGAAACTTATTAGAAAGTATGTATATATGTATGTGTATATGCATTATGCACCGCACGTCACACGATGCCCACAAAACCAACAAAACTCAGATAATACCATTCTTGGTGATTTTATAAGCAAGCGTGCTTGTAACTTTATTAGTAATTTACTTCATGTTACTGTGTCTCGCTACTGATGCTCATGCGTCAACGTCCAAAAACCTCTATCATTATCCTCCTTACTTCTCTCTCTCTACACCCACGCATTAGTAGCTCATGACCACATACTTTCATACTCATTATTCATACATCTTATGAGTTGTGTTAACATTGCATCATAATAACATTTCTCTCATATAAGTACTACATAATTCAATATTCTATTGTTTAAAATAGGGGATATGGTCCTCACCATATCCCAATATGATCGAAAGATCGGTTAAAGCCTCACCATGTCGTACACGTGTTCATATTATACAAATAAGAATCTTATTTATAGAATGGTTGGGGATCATCATTGATGAACTAATGGAGATATAAGAACATTTGAAGTTTTAGTACATATAAACGAAAGCTTGGTACAAATTGAAATTTATATGTTTTTATGCCAATTGTTCATATTACAATGTTAATGCGAATGAATCCAGTCATTGAATAAT
>JAQFZG010004192.1:0-12190 GCA_034695465.1 Entomobrya nicoleti | reverse complement strand
CCCTTTCCCATAAATATTTCCCAGAGCTCGTATAGAGCATACCTGTCAAATGGCCGCGTAACCAGGGCTGATTCTTTATATATTATAATACCTGGCCTGTATCAAGAAAAATTGGTTGCATTGTTTGGAACAAAATATACATGACAAACTTAAATTGCAAATGTGCGTTTCTTGTTTAATTATTTCTGTGTTTATTTATTTTATACTTCATTTTTGTGTAAAAATGCTGAAGTACATAAATGCATTCAGCACACAGCGGCAATCTGTAAAAAGTTGTTTGTAAACAGTGCACAGCTGACTTAAATAATTATTTTGAATGAACACTAGCAATTTCATGCTTTATTGTCGAAGATGGTAAGCCTGAGCTTGGTGGAACCGAACGCAACCGGTGTATAAATACACAGATCATCTGAATTAACAGTGACGAGCGCGCGCTCGTGGAGTAAACAAAGTCTCCAAACAATTACTAAATGTTATTTTTACAGTAATTTTTTTCCAGAATCGTAATCTACGCATAAAATAGGCCCAGATGTTGCCAATGGTAACTGTTGGGGTCGCTCACACATAACTAGTGTTCCTTGTCAGTAGAAATATTTGTCTTCTTTTATATCATGCGGGTTTCATATGATAATGTATAACGAATACATAGGGGTTCCCAAAAGTTCGTGCGCGTCTTTGATCATTAATAACTTTTAAACTAATGCACCAAACAACCTCTGCTCTACCACATTAAGTGGGTAAGAGTCTAACTTAAAAGTGTGCAGAAGTAATTTGATCCAGCTGCTTAGACTTGGGAGCAAGGTTGCTTTTAAAAAATCTGTCAAAAACATGATTTTGGGGACATTTTTGTTCCTCAATTTTACATAACTTTCTTATTAGTAAGTAAAATTTCATAATTTTGGATTTTAATTAGTTATATTGAGTGGGCGTTTCAATAATGACTACTACACGGTCTGGGAAGAGTAAAGAATAGTCACGACCGAATGATTTTCATCAAAATCTGATTTTGCGAATTTCCGTTTTAAGAGATGACAGATTCAAGACACCCATCCAGCACATCTCAGAAATTGTCCGAATAAAATATTTAACATATGCCAAACATTGCTCATGGTTAGCTTAACCGTTTGTGCTATTTCACCAACCTTAAGGCTATTACCTATATTTAGAATGCATTGTACTTTCTCTGGATTCCGTTCATTTATACTCGGTTGGACTCGTCCAATTCTTTCATTCTCCAGAACACTGATTTTTCCATTAGTGGATAAGTAATACCATTTCTTAATTGCCCAAAGACTGGGATATAATTCACCACAAACACCGTCTATGTTTTTCCTACCCATGCTTCTGGAGAAGTCTTCAAAATATGGCACCTTCAATTTTAGCTTTCTTTCTTCATTGAAGAAATACATCTCGTTTCCTTTATGAGCTGTAACGTATGAACCGTAGTACCTACTTACCAATGCTTTCGCACAGTTTTAAGTCAGACTCTTACCTATATAATGTTGTTAAGTAGATGTTGTTTGGTGCATTAGTTTTAGAGTCATTAGTGATCAAAGACGCGCACAAACTTTTGGGAACCCCTACGTACAATTCTAATAAACATTCAAAGGTATCAGTTTTGATGCATGCATGTTTGACTAGCCATACGACATTGACTTAAAGTAAATCTTATTACAATTCTGCCTCGTGCATGCTATACCCTACTCGACGTTAATATTTGATTTGATGGAAACGATGAACATAAGCTAATTTTTTTACGACTTATGTAAAGGTATCTATGATGTTTGCTCGGCAACATTAATGGCTTGATGTAAAGTATATATTTATATGATTTCGTCAAGTAATGTTTTCAGTTTTTTGTTAAATAATTAACATTAGTCTAATGTTGTTTTGGCTAAGTTACAGGTCACCATGTACGTTAAATTGTGAGAAATTTTCATTGTAATTTTGTCGATGCTTGAAACAATGTTACCCAGATGAACAGAGTGGATTTAATGTAATAGTACTTATGATCAACTTATTAAAAACTACTTAAAATCTCAGATATATGGATATGAAGCCAATGAAAATATTGGCAAATTGATGTAAACCATGTCAGCTAAAAGTAGACTTACCTTTTGGATGACGTTCAGAACAAAGTCAGACCGGGACATTTTGCATGGACCATACCAATTTCCAGTTGGGCTAAATGGACTTACACAAGTCCAATACATGAACTTCATATAGCTCTCCACGAACGTTGGTTCCTGAAGTGGTTCATGTTGATCATTTTCGATGTTAATGACCGTGGCTCCCTTTGGAGTAGTTGGAGAAATCGCCCCCTTTCCATTCGTACTCTCATTTCCCGATGCCCCGCTCTTTGTTTTCTCTTCTGAAATGAATTATTAGTGGTACCAAATACTAGTACTGACAGTGTGCACTAATGATGCTACCTTTATGGGTTTAATAGTAGACCATGTTCTCATCGGTATAGTTTTTAAGTATCAACTTTAATTAAATCATCTAACCTGCTTGTCGTTTTGCTCCATTTTGACGGTTTGTCTCCTCCGGCCATGAATACGAACTTAAGCTGTCGTTTTCAACAAGTGTATTTCTTGTAGCACCAGTGCCTGCAGGCTTTAGCTTAAAGTTGCTCAAGATGATTCCTTCCAGATTATGATCACCTGGCCCTACAGAACTACTAATACTACTATTTATTGGAGATGAAGGCACAACCTTTTGACTAGCAGGCATTTTGATCTGATATGAAATTTACTTTACAGTAATTTCGAATTAGAATTTATGTAAAACTTGAATCTAAACTGATTTAACCTTATTACGCAAAGCGTAAAATTGAAGAAAATTATAATTACAACTTGGATTGTTTTCAGTAAGTGAACTGGAAAGTTAAACAGGTGAAAACAGACTGAAGACGAACCTAGTTTTTATGAAATGTAAAGTTTTACATACTTTTATTGGCTACTTTATTTCAATTCCAAAATGATGTTGAAGTGCATGTCCCTAATAATCATACTTACGATGGACAGTTAGGTTAAACAGTTTTGCATGGCTTATACTAAGCATTGAATATGTAGGGCAGTAGTAGCATCGCTTTTCCTGGATTTCACCCTCTCACCCTTGAGTGTAAGCGTGCAAGTACAAGAAGGGAGAGAACTGCTTCGCTGTGGGGGTCTAATGGAATATTGGTCTTACGATATAACTGTAAGAATACGACGTTATTACTTACGTAGCTGAAAGCGAAGGGACAGCTAGTATCATGTTTGTCTGTCCGTCTGTCGCACGATAACTTAAAAACTTGTCAACCAATTTCGCTCAAATTTGACGTGTAGATCAATATGATCAAAACCTATGGCTTTTCAGCTCCCTAGGTCGAACCCCAACGTCAAATATCAAAATTGCATGTGTTAAACTTGTACATGGTGTACATTGGAATAGCGCAATCGAAAACTCTCGACGAGTAGATCATGAAGCATTTAACACCTTAGGTGACAATGACAGGGACCACGTAGGGTCAGAAAACGGGGTCATGAGCAATTTGAAACACATCATGTGACATACTATTCGAAAGCGTTTTGCATGGTCAACGACAATGTTCATCATTATGGTGTGCATAATCACCTTCTCAGCTACGTCGTTATCATCGCTGTTACAGAGAGTTTTTTTAACCTTTATGCTATCTTTATACAAGATAAAATGATGTATAAAGTATTGCATACATGAACAGATAAATTTATTTCCAAATTCAATAGGAATAATAACACAGAATACAAACATTCGTTCTAGCGAATATGCAAAAAAATCTAAATGCGAAGTAAGGTTACAAGTAATCAATGGAACTTGAGATGATGAATCATAAGAATGATGAATCAGACAAATTGCAAACTTATACTTTTTCAGGTAGCTAGATACAGAATGAGAGGTTAGCTATTTTGGGATGTCAATACACATTACATATTTGTATTGTAAACTTGCGTACTCGATCTTTGTTTAGTCCATGGTAATGACACGATTATGAACTATGCGAATGTTATAATATTGCATTTGAAAAGGATATGAAGGTATTCAATACTTGTTTTAAAGACATGCCACGTCACTAAAAGGGTATTTGGTTTAATGTTTACAAAATGAAAGCAAAAAGTATCAATTTCTGAAACAAATTTGGTTATATATAATACTCAATGTGTTCGCCTGCACTATAAAACGTGTTGCTACAAGCTTCACGTTGTATTGGAAGATTTTGGGAAGGGGCCATGGTGTATTGATATTTTTTTCTGTAAGAAGTCGTTACGATTTAACAATGATTATGAAGCATTTTAGCATAGTAAAAAGCTTCATAATCTTACAAGTTGTTGTATGTTTTGTTTGTGGATAATTTAATTTCAATCTAATTTATTTTGTGATGCCGACATGTACATCTAATTATAAATCGAGTAGCACTACTGCCGAAGAAAGTTGACATATTTGTTTCCCCACCAAAACATAAATATGAAAAATAATGTCAAACTTTACCATTAAAAACAAAGACCGAAAAGAGATTTTTTTCATGTGGATGCACACATAAATTGTATCTAATATTTTTGCTAATTAACTTTAATCATACAATATTACACATTTGAAGTACTAAATCTAGATTTTTTAAAAAGTTCTAGCGATATTATTATAACAGCGAAAAATGAGTGTTGAACTTTATTAGGGAAAATGGTGACTGTATTTCAGCATCATTTTGTATGGTAACAATGGATTGTTTAAATGAGATGGGGAAACCATGCTCGGTAGGTGACAGCAAAAATGACTGACCTTGGAACTTTTTTGTGGGTCTCGATAACTATTTATTCTCAGGGTAAAGATTTTGTTACATGTGTCATTTAATGACTTATACAGCTCAATCAAATACAAAAGGCTAATACTTACTTTAAGAAAATAAAACAGGTAAAACACCTGTGACAGATAACGCACGTAGACAACTAAGAAAGGCGCCGGCTGTGCCGGCAAATATTAAAAAAACACAAAAATACAAAAAAACATACAAAAAAATAAAACACCCATAATTTATCATTTGACACAGTTTGATCCCAATACTCTTATATGTCGATTCATACAATAAAAAAATCCCCATTTACAAAGCATATAATCGTTAATTGGCCGTTACTCCGGTAACGGTCAACCGATTTACCCCAGAATCAGTATGGTTCCTCTTTAGTACTATATCTATTTGTTCACTAAATTTCATGTAAATCGATTAAACCATTTAGGTAGGAAATCATGTCAAATGTGTGACCTTCAAGACCCCCTGGGGCCAAAAGGGTTGGGTCAGGTCAACTGAAACTTTGCATAACAATGTTTCTATAGTAGGGCTACATCTCCACAAAATTTGGTTTCAGGCTGTCATTTGAAAAATATTTACCCTTGACCTATCTTTGACCTGGGTCAACCGATTTGGCCCAAAATCAATAGGGTTCTTGCAATCGACCATGTGAACTTGTATACAAAGTTTCATACTAATCAGATGAAGCGTATTCGAGATATCGTCTACACAGACGGACAGACAGACTTTTACTCCCACTCACACACTAATCCTAGAAACACACTAAATACGTGCGTTAATAAACATTTTCCTAAATTCAGTTTTTATTACTCTCAAGTTACTCTCTTTGGGAGTTACACATGCGCACATACCACTTCCAAATGTAAGACTAGCCGTCCAGAAAATTCACATTTAAGCTTAATTTCATTCCTGAAGTCGAACCAATAGCGCTTCTCCAAGTGTAGATCATTTTTTTAAACTCCACTTCGCCACGCTCACAACTTCCAAGTCTTCAAATCCCGAAAACAGGTTGACTCAGTTCACTGGTTCCACTCCGCGACTCAATCAAAGCAGCATAAAGATAAAAAAATTAGTGCATATTGGCACATTCGATTAATGAGTAATGACCACGTAAACTATCATAATGTCCCATTTTCCATAAACCATTCCTTTAAAATACACCTCTTTACCAAAAGCCAAAAAGGGTTGGGTCATGTAATACTTAAACATACTAATTTCGCCATTCTCTGCCAAAAGCCAATTTTTTGATGTGCTATGGAAATTGTATATTACAAGGTGCATACATCATTCTAGAACAATTGACCAAGCCTTTTCAAGTCAACAATTTTAAAAGTTATTTGGTATTAGTGGAAGGCTTTAAATCATTGCTTTTGTTTTACTCTTTCTGGTGACATTTAACTTTTAGGACTAAACGCATCAAGGTCAATATCAAGAAGATGTCCAACTCTCATATTCCTTGTGACAGCCACAAACAATCCACAATTACCTGGATTTTGCTGACAAATCTTATCGGACTCTTATGTCAAGGTACAGAAAAGTGTCTATTCTGTTTTCCTCAGTTAACCTATCTCAAAGTAAATAACTTGTATGTAAAAACTATTTTACTACAATTTTTTTGAGATATTTGTATTTTTGCGTTTTTATAGTTTGTGACACCACCTCTGACGTCAACTGCTTCGAATGCAGAGCTAAAGGAGTCGAGGATCAATGCTACTCGGACTCGGAGGATGTAAAGGGAAGATTCTGCTTGTCGGATGGATGTATGACTTATCGGTTTGCTGTGGAAGGAACAACCCAGCTTTTATTCGGAGGACGAACTTGTCTCACCCGGAAACATTTGGGCTGTATTCGTGGTGTGTTTGGATTCGACTTGAAGGATGGAAGGTGTCTCAAAACTACTGTGGCCTGGCCTGTGGCTCTCGAAAGAGTTTGGATATTTCGTGAATGTGCGCTAAAGGACGACGGACACGGTGGACAGCGTGTCGATGATGGACAGGCAAGACAGATAGACCATCAAAACGGGAAAGCGGATGTGAGGACTTGTACTTGCAACGGGAATCTCTGTAACAAGGCTGAGATCTGGAAGCTGAGATGAGTTCAAGGTGGAGAATGCTGGTAGAGCTGCCTTGCGAGGTCATGTGTCACCATTGCAATTGTCTTATTCACACTTTCTCCTTTTCAATAATTTCATGTTTGTAAACGTGAGCTTTCAGATGATATAAATCTTGACAGAAAAATTATCAGTGAGAAAAATAAATGATGTAAATGTTAAACTCAACTTTGAGTTAGTCCTTTTTATCTCAAACTCGGAAATTCTTTGGACAAATTAGAACCAACCGTGAAAAAGGTTGAGAAACAGGAAACTGATCTCAAGTCTGTGAGCAAGTGTTTACGTGAAAACAATTTGATTATAAAAGGATTGGAGCAAGTGAAAAACGAAAGTCAAGAAACACTGGACGGTTCCGTGATTGCTGTTTTCGAAAAAGTGGGCGTAAAACGACCGGAAATTAGCTCTGTTCGACGACCCGGCAATGGGGATTCTCCCAAGCGTCCTGCGTTGGTGAAGCTAATCGGGGAATGAAAACACGAAACGAAGACACGAAAACTATTTTGGCTAGTAAAAAGCGACTAGGAAATGAAAAAAAATCATCCAGAGAGACCTAACTACGGACGAACGACTGGCGGAATGGCGGCTCAGGAAATATTTTCAAGATTTGAAAGCAGCTGACTCGACTTTAAGGGCATCCATCTCCAGTTTTAACCTTATTGTTTGGAAAAATGGAAAACGATTCAATTCTTATCGATACGATTCTGAGACACAAGAAATTCATAAAATAGAAATAGTGACATAATCATCGAAGCAGACCGGACATCCATATTGACGTCATTACCCAACCTCGGAATGCCTTTTACGTATCTTCTTTCAATTTAACAAAAATGTGCTTACACAGTAATATATGCTGTGATCTCCTTCAAAAATTCTTATATCTACTTTGTTACTTGTGATAAAAACCTTTTATCCACAAACCACTTTGATAATTCGTTTCTCTGACTGTTCATTATACAATTGAATAATGATATACACAAAAGACTCATATAAAATTAGAATAGCAGATAAGCAGATTCTTGAATTTGTTAAGTAGAATTTTTTGTGGATTGGTACGTTCCTAATGACTGTTTAAGTCATATACTGTAATGGAATAGATTTAATGACCATGTTTTTCTCGATTTAATGAATATTGCCGTCTTATCTAAGCTAAACCACGACACTAAATGATTGTAATTTTGTAATATGGTGGTATTTTTTACATAAGATACATTTGATATATGATGTATGTTGATAAAAATTTGATGATAGTATATTTTTGACTTTTGATATGATTAAATGATTATGACTGTGTTATGTCCATTCATGCCTGTAAAAATTCTTCCGCTGATATAATTGATATATGATATACTTCATCTATAAATTTAGTTTAATATATTTCCAGTTAGGAAAATACTTCATGTGTAAGTATATATCTAATTTTAGTTATTATAAATATATGTAGGTACATACGTAGAAGATTTTTCGGTTGACGAATTGTTGAATGATATGATTTGCTTAATAAGTGATCTAAAAAAAATATTGACTTTACTTTTTTTGTAAAAATCATTTAACCAATAACTAGTTAGTTATTTTGCACTAGAACAATGTCTTGCACTTCAGATCAGAAGTAATCCAAGTAGATTTGATTAATATGTAACGCTAAAGTTTAATGGTAATGATATTTCAGTAATGATTGTCTACGCAAATTATTCTTGTTCTCCCGACTCGTTATAAATGACCATACTTTATTTCGATGTAATGAAGATTGCGGAGTTATTTTAACACAAATAAGTATGATTTTGTTTTACCCATGCATGTATAAGGTGATTCTTCAGCGACGAAATGTTGTAAGATGTGATTTGCCTAATTAGTAATGTTAAAATTTAATGACTATGCAAATTTATGAAATCATTTTAATTTTTCTTCTTCTATTTGGTTGTGGTTCTTATTCTATCAATGATTGTCTATGCAAATTGTACTTTGTTTTCATTATAGATTATAACTGTCTCACGTATATTATGATATAATCTATTTGCAACTATGATGCTCTATAGATTGGTAGATCTGAAAGAGTTTTTTGGGTTGCCAAACTTAATAATAATAATAATAATATTTGAAGGATGGGCAAATTCAAGGAGTTTGAGTTGCTCGGATAACCCTAAGATTCTATATCTATTCCAGAGTGCTTTCACTCAATATCGGGACAAAGACAGTCCAGAGTCCAGGTCATAGTCCGGTGCAAAGGCCAATCCCCGGAAACATTTAACCATGTGTAATTTTAAATGTTGAAAATCTGTAGTGCTTTTTGTATGTTGTTCAAGTGCTTATTCACACTTTATGCAATGTTGAAAAGAACTGGGACATAAAACTCAGTTCAGGGGTGTTGCATGGAGATATATAACTAATAAGCTGAACACAAGTTTCTCTGTTGGAAATATTTATCCAGATTGTTAAATGGCTTCTTCTTGTAAAAAATTATAAGACAGAGGGATGCACCTTTACTGACTCACTTTGAATTATTTCCTGAGTATCGAAATACCAATGTGGAAATTTTATCAACTTACTTATTTCCCGAACTAGATTGTGTGGCGGAGTAAAACTGGTGACCTTGTTCCCGGAATCCAACAATTTGATTTTGTGAACATAGCTTCAGTCCAGTGGCTCCAGCTTGCTGCTTGGAATGATATTTTCTGAATAAAATCAGAGGATAAGCAATCTTAATTGCAGTCAAAAGTTAATAAAGGAAGAAAAACTCGCTTTTTGGGTTTAATTTTATTACTGAGCTGAAAAAGCGAGCGTTTACATTGTAGTGGAAAGGCAAGGATATCTCATAAAAATTTATAAAGATCTGACTGGATTGATTATAAAAGATCGAATCGAACGGGTAAAGATCATTAAAATAGGATAACGAATTATTAAAGGTCCCTGTGCACAATTGCCATTCACTACGTTAGCAATAACGGTGTTTTACACGTTGATTAACATGTAGGATAAATAGCAAATAAGATTTAACCCTTCGACGAATAAAGTACATACAAGCGCAAGTTCCAAAAGTAAGTTACATAGTTTTCTAGTTATTCTGAATATTTAAACATTTATTCTAATTTTCGGCGTAGTTAAAGAATAAATCATTAGGAATCGTATCAACAACATTCGATAATAGATTGATTGCATAATTTACATTCTATCGTATCACTCATAATGTTCATAAAATACTTAACTTCATGTAGAGCTCTACTACACTATCATATCTTCATTACATATATAATAAGACAATGATAATTATATTTAACTGGTAATAAGATATAATCTAACTTGCATATAATCTTAAATCTAGATTAAAATATTCGCCTTACCTAATTGGGCAATACTTCTAAATACGTGAGTGACTGAAAGCGTCAATTTCACATATCTACTTTACTGACAGAAGTGCCTAACATGGTGGTGACTAACAGACCTATGAAACCAAACCATTCTGTCTTTAGCACGAATGTAAACCTTCATGAAGCCACATCAATTCTGATTACTGAAATCAATACTTTTAATTAAGTTGCATACCATTTAATTCCTGAACTTGAAATATGGTAAACTAGGCTTAATGGGCTATCAGGAGGTTTATTGTCGAATCTGCTATTCAACCAAACCGAAATGTAATGATTATCTAATTTATTACTGTCACAAACCAATGATGCATTTTACTTGTTACTATACTTGAATTAATTGACTTACGAAATATTATTTCCTGAATGAACAACATCACTTCAACAAGTGAATGGAATTGGCCAAGAGGCCAAGTAAATTCGTGGAGTCCCTCAGAGGTAGTGTACAAAACAAACTATTAACAGAGACTGAGCTCCAAACCAAAATGACAATGACTTATTAAGGCGAACTATGCTTCCTGATTCTTATGTTGCACTGTGCACTGACCATAAGTCACAATCACCTTCCACAGCTATAAGCTGAAAACAAAGCAATGTGCATTTCCCCCGGTTCTCTGATCTAGATTTACTGTTTGAACATTGGACATCTCAAGATTTTAAATAATATGCTGCGCGCCTGCTTGACAATGAGATCAGCTCAAAATGAGAAGATGCGATGCCTTTTTAGCTGATCTCAGTTCTTGTCCCATGACAACATTAACATATTTGTCCGTCCGTCCGCCTGTGAACGCAATAACTTGAGAACGCACTAGTGTACATTTGAACAGTGCAATCGAAAGCTCTCGTCAAGTAAATCACAAATCATATGTTCTTTAAGGTCAAAGTAACCTCAAAAGGTCATAAATCGGGATCAAAAGTATCAATATCAGACAGGTCCAATGACATATCATTCCCAAGTAGCAGCAATCTATTCAAACTTGAACCCGTTTTGAGTTTTGACTTTTCTCAACCAATTTGATGTTAAAATCAACGAGAAGAATGTAAATTCTAATATGCAACTACCGATTGCGGCGAAAAATGTGGATTGTATAAACGTACATGTACGTTTAAGTACGCTTTTATACTTTCATGTATGTATGTATGTCAGAATCGACAGTTAAAAAATTTGCCATTTAAAATGCATGTGACCTTGTGACCCCTATATCTCGGGTCAGGGGCGATGTTGAGGTCTGAAATGCATTCCATTGTGATCAGCTGTTGATCCTGTATGGTATTCGACGATAAAAAATTTACCATTGAAAATGCATGTGACCTTGTGACCCCTATATTTCGGGTCAGGGGCGATATTGAGGTCTGAAATGCATTTCATTGTGATCAGCTGTTGATCCGGTATGGTAGTCGACAATAAAAAAAATTGCCATGACCAATCCCAAGGAAGGCCTTGACCTAAAGTGTATGTGTGTATGTGTACCAAGTTTGGTGTCAATCGGCCAAGTAGTTTTTGAGATATCGTGATGACAGACAGACAGGATAGTAATCTCATTAACTACCTAGCTACGCAAATCGGTAATTAATAAGGTTCATTTCTCCATGAATATATTTATATGTATATATATATATTTATATATATTGCTGGACCATTACAATGCTTTCATTGCTCTTCATATTAAAACTCTTCTTGTCTGAAGACATAAGACGGGCTTTTATGAACTGGTATGTATATTTTTAAGCATAAAGTGCTCA
The DNA here is from genome assembly GCA_034695465.1 of Entomobrya nicoleti. Classification (NCBI taxonomy): domain Eukaryota; kingdom Metazoa; phylum Arthropoda; class Collembola; order Entomobryomorpha; family Entomobryidae; genus Entomobrya; species Entomobrya nicoleti. The sequence goes on along the minus strand of JAQFZG010004192.1, from coordinate 153 downwards.
GGAAAAACGCCAAAGCGTTTGGTCTTACGAGATAGTTAATTAATAAACGAGTACCACTTCTATTGGAGTTTATTTGACAGCTACATTTTATTCTAATGAAAAGGAAATATTAGTTGCAAATAATTTTGTTGGTTCCAACTGACATATTGTCAT
>JAQFZG010004191.1:0-12191 GCA_034695465.1 Entomobrya nicoleti | reverse complement strand
AATTTTTATTAAAATCAGATTTAAAATATATTGGCTCCTAGCCCACAACGGGAGATACAGCTACAAATTGATTTATATTCTATCTTAGAACTGTCAAATAGTCATTTGTTTCTATAGAGCTCTTGAACTTTATAACAACCAGTTTTAATATAATCCGTCATTGAAATGTCTTCCAACAGCTTTGCCTGTGGTTCACTTGAAAATGTATTTCGTTCCAACAGAGGTTTAGTAGCTCATACTAATGTCCACCTTGGGATTCACCAGTGCTTATTTTGCAACAAATCGTACAACATTAGAACAAATCTGTTTACTCACTACCGAAGCCATGTTAATGAGAAACCATACTCGTGCAAGTTTTGTGACAAAACATTCGCAGTGAGTAGCACCTTGAAGATTCACATAAATACTCACACAAACGAGAAATCTTTCAATTGTAACGCTTGCCATAAGTCATTCTCTACTAGAGGAAATCTTAGAAGACATGAGTTGATCCACAAAGGAACTAGAGAATTTCAATGTCAGCATTGTGACAGAAGTTTCACTACAAAATCAAACTTGAAAACTCATCTTAACCAACATAAAACTGAAACGCCTTTCAAGTGTAGTTTATGCAGCCGGTTTCTGGGATCCGCTACTGGTCTCCAACGCCACTTTCAATTGCATACTGGAGAGAAGCCATTTCGTTGTCAATTTTGTCCCAGTTCATTTGCACTAAAGAGTACTCTACGTCGACATGAAAATACGCACAATGATGTCAAAGCACATAATTGTTCAACGTGCGATAAAAGGTTTTCAAGCAAAAGTGATCTAAATAGGCACATGTTTACTCATACTAAATTGAAAGCCTTCAGATGTGAATTGTGCGATAAATCTTTTACTCAAAATGGCTACTTAAAAAAGCACATAAAATGTATTCATCAACAAGTCAAGCATCACGAATGTAATTTGTGTGAAAAACAATTCGCTGCAAAGGGACATTTAGTTTATCACATGAGAGTGCATACTGGTGAAAAGCCTTACAAATGCACGAAATGCCCGGCTGCATTTAAATCTACAAGTCAATTAAGCCAGCATTTAAAAACTCACAAATAATTCAGATTAATAATGTATTGGCGTATTGCTAAAGCAATAACATGTTGTGCATAAGTGATCAACGGAATATAAAGAAATTTTATGTTATTGCCGGTGATTCTAACGGAGTATACTTTGAATTGTACAACTTTTCCTTTACCTGTATGTTCAGCTCAAAGAGTTTTTTGCCTCGGTATATAAAAGTTAACGCTTCAACGTTTGGTTAAGTTTGGTTTTTTGGTTACATACTTCGTTATTCGTTGTATTATTTTGGTATATCACAACTCAAATAAATAAAGCCGTAAATATAATTTGTCTGTAGAATATGATGTTTTGGAATTATAATTTTTTTATTATATGCTGCTGCCACATAACTCATCGCTTCCTCATCCATCTCATCTCAGAACTCTACAAAAATATACTGCTAAAAATGTGTTAAACTTAATTTAATGCAAAGCCTGTGAAGAGATGAGCGTATTGGACTTTTTTTATATTGGTCAAATATTTATTTTAATTGGTTGAAAAAGAATAAATTTGAAGGGTCAAGTCAGTTGGCTTCTTTGTCATCATAGCCGTGATGAAGAATATTTATTTTTCTAGTCAGGTGGTGAAGCGGCAGCAGAGGCAAAATAAAAGGTTATCCTCGCCTCCGCCATTATTTTCACCACCTGATCATCAAGATAACATTCATAAACGTAATCGATACAATTATTTTAATCACGAGCAGTAGTGTCATGACCAAGTTGAGAAAGTAAAAATTCAAAAAAATCAGGTCGACTGTCCAATTAGTAGACCAAGTGGGTCGTGAACAACGCCTCCTCCGCCCTTTTCCCAAGAGACTTAGGCTCCTTTGGGCCATCAAGCTGATAACTTGAATTTTCAAGGCGGCAAAATGCCAGTTCCTTTTAAATTATGCATACAAACTCATCAGATACCACAACAACCACAATAGCAGTCAGTAATTCAATTTAATGGTGGTGGTGGTAGTGATGTTAATTATTTTCGACCAAATTTTCCTTGAAGTAATTATGATTCCTCTAAAATAATTAAACTTAATGGTGTGAATAAAAAAGATCTTTGGATAATTTTGACGACGAACAAGATGGTGCTCCTTTAAATAGGCTTGAAGACAAAGTCAGCTAGCCTGCTCATAATTTTTCGTCATCGTCATCAAATCCCGCATTATCATTGCTATCGTCATTTAAAAAGTTAAAATCAACTAGCGAAAAATTAAATTTAGTTTATGATTGTGGAGACAATTGGAAAATTGATAGTGGTAGTGGCACCATTGCGGCCAAAACTGTTTAAATATGATTATCATTCGGAAAACTGAAAGAAGGAACTAGGAAAAGTGGTGGCAGTGCTGATAAGCATGAAGATAAGCAGAGTAATAAAAATAAAAGATCCAAAGTTGTCCACCGTTGTGGTTATCCCTTATTTAAGGCGGGGAAAACGCAAGTAAGAGGTGATCGTTTAAATTTTGAAGTGGATGGAGAGGACGGCCAAAAGGTTAAAAGTCAGGAAGAAGAAGGGGAGCCTTCTCTGGAAGATAATAAGGTAAAGATTATTACTGTTGATAAGCCTGACATGGAGAAAGTTAAAGGAAGTTAAGTAATAAAAATAATTGGTAAAATAATTTTAATTGATGTCTAAACTATATAATGAGTTATTTAAAATTGTTAATTTTTTAGCTGACGTTTAGCGGAGCTTGGCTTTGTACCATCGTATATACTGGAAGGCTAGTGGTCAGTGGTGGCGGCGTGATGACATCTTTGGGCTACCCTACAAAACCTCAAAAAAAAATTAGTCAAGTCACGTTTACCACTTTGTGATATTGGCAGAAGACACGGAGGCGGCTCCAGAAGAAATTTCGGAGCAACTTTTGTAATAGTTTGGAGGGATCGAATCAGTAGTGGTCCATTTTTGGAAGAGGAGACAGGCGGATGGCTATCCAGTGTTCAGTTTGTTAGGCAGGTGGAGGATTATGATGTGGAGGAGATGAAGTGGATTGGGAGTGGGGGTAGTAGGAGAATATTGTTGAAGTTTTTGAGGAAGAAGAGGGATAGTGGAGAGGCCAGAGTGGAGGAGCTGGGGCTGAGCCACAACTCCATTTGTGCTGCCAGTTGAGGCAGAATTTTAGTGCTGAGCTGCTCAAGAGGTAAACGCAGGTGACGTTGCATTTAGGTCCATACCAGGATGACTATATTTATTTAATTATTCGAGTTCAACTTTTTTATTAATTGTCCATTTTTAAATATATTTAAATATTGGTTTATTTTTAAATATACTTTTTCTAATTAATATTTTATAAACACGATTATTTTTTTAAATATAATTATTTGTTTATTTTTAAAATTTATTTTTTTGCTTATTTAAAAAAAATAAAACTAGTAATATTATTTTTTAATTCTGACTTTTTTTAAATATAATTATTTGTTCGTTTTTTAAATTTAATTATTTGCTTATTTAAAAAAAATGAGTAATATTATTTTTTAAATCTGATTTAAAAAATGGATTTAAAAAAAATCATTTGTTTACTCTTTAAATATAATTATTTGTTTACTTTTTATATATAATTATTTATTTACTTTTTAAATATAATTATTTGTTTATGTTTTAAATACAATTATTTGTTTACTTTTTAAATATAATTATTTATTTACTTTTTAAATATAATTATTTATTCACTTTTTAAATATAATTATTTGTTTATTTTTGATGTAAATATTTGTTTAGTATTATATATTATAAAAATAGCAGAATTCTTATTTGAATGAAAAGTATATATTTACCATAAAAGGTCTTTCAATATTAAAATTTTCAAACGAGACATGCCCAGGACAGTTTTAACATGGAAAAGATTTGCTGTAAACTCCAACGAAATATTACAAATAAAACAATTTATTACTCTGCTTATCAGTACTGCTACCACCACTTAATTTCCAATTTTCGTCACAGACATTTTTTACAATTAACTAATCAACTGATTTTAATTTTTTAGTAGTAAATTTTAACTTCTAAAGACGAAGATGATAATGCTGGGTTGGTTGATGATGACGAAAACTTAGCGGAGGGCCAGCTGACTTGGCGTTCCAGCTTATTTTTAACGAACACCGTCTTCTTCGTCTCCCAAATTCCCCAAAGATGCAATATTATTCACACCATTAACTTTAACTATTTTAGACGTATCAAAATTAGTTCACGTACGCAAAAATATACGTCACTTCACAGAAGTATAATTCGGAGTGTAAAATCTAATATAACGGAACAAGACAAACTCTTTTGGTTGAACATGCAGCAAAAGGAAAAGTCCTACAATTTAAAGTTCTATACTCCACTAAAATTGCCTACAAGAATATTTAAACACTTCTCTTAATATTTTTGATCACTCTCGCCAACATGCTTTTAGCTATAGGCTAATCACTAAAAACACATTACTAATCTGGTTTAATTGTGAATTTTTAAATGTCGGTTTAATTTGCTTGAATCTTTAAACAAAGCGGGGCATTTGGTACATTTGTATGGCCTTTCACCAGTATGCACTCTCATGTGGCGTACTAATTTTTCCTTTGCAGCAAACTGTTTTCCACACAAATTACATTCGTGCTCCTTCATTTGAAGGTGAGCATTATTTATGCGTGTTCTTAAGTTTCCAGGCTGAGTTAATTATTTTCGACCAAATTTTCCTTGAAGTAATTATGATTCCTCTAAAATAATTAAACTTAATGGTGTGAATAAAAAAGATCTTTGGATAATTTTGACGACGAACAAGATGGTGCTCCTTTAAATAGGCTTGAAGACAAAGTCAGCTAGCCTGCTCATAATTTTTCGTCATCGTCATCAAATCCCGCATTATCATTGCTATCGTCATTTAAAAAGTTAAAATCAACTAGCGATTTCCCGCACAATTCACATGCGTAGGATTTCAATTTAGTATGAACTGTCATGTGCCTGTTTAAACTACCCTTACTTGAAAACGATTTATCGCACGCTGCGCAGTTATGCCGTTTGATATCATTGTGCGTATTTTCATGTTGCTGTAGGGAGCTCTTCAATGCAAATGACTTCGAACACATTTGACAACGATACGGCTTCTCTCCAGTATGCGCTTGAATGTGACGCTTGAGAGCAGAAGCGGATCCAAGAAACTTATCACATAAACCACATTCGAATGGTGTTTGGGTTATATGCTGATTCAGATGGCTTTTCAGATTGGCTTTTGTAGTTAAATTTTTGTCACAGTGCTCACATTGATATTTTCTTATCCCACTATGTATGAAGTGATGTGACTTCAGATGACTTCCAGTAGAAAAAGACTTTTGACAAATATTGCATTTAAAAGGCTTCTCTTGGGTGTGCATTCGTATGTGCATCTTCAAGTTGCTACTATCTACAAATGTTTTGTCACACAATTTGCAAGAATGAGACCTCTCATTATTATGTCGTAAGTAGTGAACAAGAAGATAATTCCCGCGACTAAATGATTTTTTGCAAAATAGGCATTGATGAATTCCAAGATGAGCCTTTGTATGAGCAACTAAGTTTTGCTTATGACGAAATCCTTTTTCGCAAAAACTACATTTAAATATCTTAGAAGCCATCTCAATGTCTGCTCTTGGTAGTATGTAATGTTATGGTTTGCAGCACCTGAACGAATACTAATCACCTATGGACGATTCCACAACTTAATAAGTTTATTCCAATAAAGACCCGAGATATGAATAAGATCTGGTGCCTCTCAGAAAACTAAATCAAGATTTTAAGTCGGAAGTACAAAATGGTATAGGAATAATTTAAATGTAGTCGCAGTTGTTTTTTCTATTAGTAATTCCCTTCTAAAACCAATGTTTTTGTGCAAGTACACAGAAGGTTTAGATACATACTATTTAAATAAATGCGTTCTTTTGGTATTACTGTTTTGATTTATGTGCTATCTTCCGCATACAAACGTATGTGCCAGTCACTTGTGTTACAAACGAGTCAGTTTTATATGCGGTTTATGTACATTCAATGTGCATGTTCATTTCTCTGGTTATGTTTGGTAATGCAGAACGTTTTAAGTTAACACGTACACACGATATTGTGTGTAAAACTGATCGTGTGACCACATACACTACCATCGGGCCTTCCCTACGACAATCGACTACTATATGCCAGTGAAACTAAGTATGTAAGCCAGTTTGTACATGATTGTTTTGTAGCAAATATACAAAAGACATTTGGTACGACCTTTTGGACAGAATTTGGTTTTGTTGGAAATATTCATGCATTTAAGTACGCAACTTATGCATTCATTCTTGTCAAAACACACACTGCGTCGACACTTGATTTTGGTTTAAATTGAGCAGTACATTATAGCGCTATTAAATACAATTCTTGCAACCCAATTTTTTCATAATCTTCTGAAAAACACAGAAGATTATTTTTGAAAACCTTTCAACGAAGTGGTATGTATAATTAAAGCATATCTTTCAAGTATATTTGAAATGTTAACTTGGCAATCGTACTTTCCTGTTTTTTTTAAAATAAAAATGGCCTTAACCAAGTTCAAGTGTGAGGATTGTGACAAGATGTTTCGGTTGAAGCGATACTTACAAGCTCATATGAACGTTGATTTTGAGATTCATCAGTGATAATTTTCCAACAAATCATTTTCGAGCCAGAGGGATCTTTTCATTCACAACCGAGCTCATATTTAAGAAAAACATATTGTGTATAGAAACTTTTGTCAGAAATGATAGTCGAAACTTGCACCTTAAATTGCACAAAGGAGAAAAGCCTTACTAGTGAAATGTGTGCCAAAAAACATTTTTGCAAGGTGGGCAGCTTCGTAGGCATCTATCAGAGCACAGTGGGATTAAGGAATTGAATTGTAGTTTTTGTGAAAAAAAGATTTGTGATAAAGTATGAATTCCACAACCACATGAAAGTGCATCAACCGGGAACATCGTCCAATTGCAGTTTATGCACCAAGGTCCTGGGATCAGCTATTTCACTTAAACATCATCTTCAAAGGCATACCGGAAAGAACCTTTATCGTTGCGAAATATGTCCCAAATCGTTTGCAGTTTTGGCTTTTCTGAACCACCATAAAAAACGCACGCTGGCAGAAGGCAGCATAAATGTGCAACATGCAATAAAATGTTTTTAACAAAACAAACTCTGAACCAACACATGAAGGTTCATAGCGGTTTTAAACCATGCTCGTGTGAGTGAATACATGTAAATAGTATACATCGTCAAATCAAGGAGCGTGAATGCAACCTGTGTGGGAAAAGATTCGGTTCCAAAGGTGAACTTGTACTCCATGTGACAGTTCATACATGTAAAAAAAACTTCAAATGCCCCAAGTGCCCTTTAGCTTCCACTCAAAAAAGGAATTTGGGCCTGCATCTAAAAGTTCCCCATTAATTTGGAGTAACTTTTCCTGAATCCCTTATCTACAATTCGAAGAAAATGTTTGAGTAATTTGTTGAAGGTGGTTTTATAAAGTTCAATAAAGGTTTTATTTCCAGGAAGCATTTAGTCAGAACGCAAAATATTAGTATCAGTACTTCTCATTTTTCAAAGTATAGACGCTTTTCAATGGCATTGGGTCTCGTATAATGTAGTCGACTACCAGTAGAAAAGGTTTTAGCCCATTATACTTACCCAATATGTTTTAAGTAGTACTTTATATAAATTGAAACGTGGTATAAACAAATACTTGGAAAGAAAATATGACCGTGTAATGATCTTATTAATTCAACAAATGCTTCAGCACTGGCATGTTCATATTTAAAGAATAAGTGGCAGCCTTTGTTGGGTTAAGAGATAATTTTTGAGTTTTACATTGAATCTAATTTATTTAAAATATAAAATTGTCGCTGTGTTAAATTCTATATTGGTAGTTAATAGAAAACATTTAGTAAAAGTTAACAATATAAGAATATAGAGTATTAACCACTTTAACAAACTTTTTACTCGCACATCTTGATGAGGTGAGTGCAACGTGCTCACATATTAAGACATTTTACTTTTTAGATGCCGTTCGTATTTCTTGGGTTTTCTATTCAATAGGTGAATTACTGAGATTAATCGTACAATCGAGCACAGTTTATTTACTTGGCTGAAAAGAAAATCAGTACATAAATAAAATTACGACAATTTGATAGCGATCAATTCTCGAAAAGTATTTATGTATTCCAAACATATTGAAGTTGCATAATTCATTAACAAAATTGACTTTATAAAATCTAGCATTGTCCCTAAGCATTTAGTAAAACAGCTGCAGGGTACAAATGTACAGGAATGTTTGATCATCCTATTTTTACCGTAACAGTAGACATGTGACCTGAATTAGAAACACTTGGTGAAACCTATCAAATGTTGAGCTCAAGATGGATAGTTGGCTTTATTCCTGACAGAAGAAAAATTATAAAATAAAATCAAAAAGCGTGATATTTGAAAACATTAATACGTATACCTTAAATAAATAATCCCTTTGTGAATACTTAAAAATAATATTCCAATTTAGGAATTTACATTACACAAACAACAACTTTACTAAAAATGTACAAGTGGGCCATCAAAGAATTATTGGTTTTCACATAATAGATCATGTATGATAAATTCTAACAAAGCTTTAAATACAAATCCCTTTCTTCGTATTTACAAGTAAATTCTAATTTTCAACGATTTCAAAGCCTAAACTGGCAATTATTATTCTTAAACAATTATTTGTGCTTATTTATATGTTTGCTTAAAGCACTTGATCGTGCAAAAGCCTCAGGACATTTTTGACATTTGTAAGGCTTTTCCCCAGTGTGACTTCTAGTATGTCTTACCAAGTCAGCTTTGAATGCGACAGATTTCCCGCACAAATTGCAATAGTACTTTATTTGATGGTAAATATTTTTGATGTGTGCATTTAAACTGCTTCGGTTGGTAAATGATTTCTGGCACAATTCACATTTGTAACTTTTTAATTTAGTATGAACATTCATGTGCTGCTTTAAATTGCCTTTTGTTGAAAACGTTGCAGTGCACGTACAACAGTTATGTGATCTAATACCAGCATGTGCATCCTCATGTTCTCGAAGGTGACCCTTCTGTGCAAATGATTTGAAACATATTTTGCAGCGGTAAGGTTTCTCCCCAGTATGCGCTTGGATGTGGAGTTTGAGCGCAGTTGCTGAGCCCAGATGGTTCTTGTTTTATGTGTATTCAAGTTTGTTATCAAATAAAGTTTCCGGGCAAAACTTTTGTCACAATGTTCACATTTAAATTTTTTGAGCCTGTTATGTACCAGTTGATGACTCGTGAAATTACTTTTAAGTGTGAACGATTTTTGACAAACGTTGCACGAAAAAGGCTTATCTCCTGAATGGCTTTTAATATGTAGATTTAAAGTTGAATCATGAGCAAATGATTTATCACACAGGTTGCAGAAGAAGGGCTTCTCATTTGTATGTGTTCGGTAGTGACGGAGAAGATCGTAAGGTCGAGTAAATAACTTGTTGCAAAAAAGGCAATCATGGGTTTTAACATGAATATTTACATAAACACGTGAACTTTTGTTGATGCTAAACACTTTTTTCCAAGCTGGGTCATTTTCTTTCTCTGTCACCATTTTTGTTTCAAAATTCAAATTTTGTTTTACAAGTAAAGGGTTTTAAGATAATTGTACAAGACAGGCACTTTTGTGCACAAACATATGCTAGCGATTATGCTTCAGACCGAAAAATAAATATTTTCAAATACCAGAAAAATTGGAAGGAAAAACAAGCCACGTTATAAGAATTCTTACTAGTTGCTGAGTGGTCTTGCTGAAACATTTTCTGGAGACTTGTCTTATGTAATTAAAGGTTTGATTTGACACTAATATGAAATTGGAAGTAGACAAACAATATCTTAAGGCATTATGTTTGAGCTTTTTAATGTATGTTTTATCTACGCGAGCTATTTAGGTATTAATTTTACAGGAGTTCGTACATTTCAAATGTGTGGTTTCATGCTGGGTAATATTCCAACTTCAAGTTTTTGAAAATATGCATAAAGCATAGACATGGTGCTTTCATCTTGAAAGCCCTTTTGACTACGTTTTTAACATGAAATATGAATACGTGCATAACTCACATGCTTGTTAATACCATTATTTTGTATGTTGATATTTGTACGGATTGAACATACATACATTCACTTTGTGTATCCATGTTTTTTGACCACGAAAATAACACAAAACATCATGTACAACTTGTGTGCGTAAAATAATACCTTGTTTTGTTATGTCATGTTAAAATAAATTGTCATACTAAGAATGCATACGATTGTTTTAAAAATCTGGCATTTTGTGCAATACATTTATGTGAGTGGCCAAAGCGGCCAAAAGTACCTTGCACCGTATTTTTTTGAGCAAACGAGAAGGATAGCATGGACTACGCAGAGGTATGCTTCTATTTATATTTACTGAACGCATGCAATACTCTCACGAGGAAACACTTTTACGTGGTTGTGGCCGATTTGCCTCATGTTTTCAGCAAATAGTACTCTTATCGAGAAAGTATTATATGCCAAGTCTCGACTCTCCATGGGCAGTATTTTGGAAATTATGCAACAATTAGTTTTTCTGGCTGACAGCGAAGGTGATAGTAGAGAAGGGTCCCCCCTCATGTATGTATTATTCCCAAAAATTGTTTATTGATATTTTTTGCAAACAAACATTTCTCGTATGATATCACCACATCCGTAATGCTTCCCATTTCTCTATGAGTATCGCATTTTACTTCCAACAAAGAACAATTGCTAAACATTAGATTCAACTACAACGTTATCATCTTTTTTCTAATAACAACATAAAATGGTCTAAGGCTCCGAGAAAAATGGGAAGCATTACGGTAGTGGTGATATTATACGAGATAAGATTTTTTTGCAAAAAAATTATAATAAATACTTTTTGGGAATAATACATAAATGAGGGGGGACCCTTCTCTACTATCACCTTCGCTGTCAGCCAGAAAAACTAATTGTTGTATAATTTTCAAAATACTGCCCATGGAGTGTCGAGACTTGGCATATAATACTTTCTCGATAAGAGTACTATTTGCTGAAAACATGAGGCAAATCGGCCACAACCACGTAAAAGTGTTCCCTCGTCAGTGTATGTTTTAGCTGTGTTAACATGTATTTAGGTGGTGCATTTGTACACTGTATTATGTTCGAATATACATATGCTCCGAACTAGAAAAACTGATACGTAAGCTGTTATGTTGTTCTTAATCGATATACATTTATTTTTTGTTTGGTTTACCGCAATGTATTAAAGCTAAGTTATTCCTAACTAATTCTAAAAGCATCAAATACACCTGCTTTAAAACTAGTATAAAACGATTGTGTGCTTTAATCTAAAACAACGAAGACTACAACTTGTAACGCATTACCAGCACGCATAACAAAATCACAGACAGAACCATACAAACGAGCTGTGTAGCTTAAACCGCCGAACTGCAGTCGTTCAGAACAAAACGTCTGAGATGTTACCTAGAAAACATCGTCACTAAACGAGTTATATATCGACTCTGTCAAGCTCTACTGCGCCACCTCAATATTTTTAAACAGTTTTCTAACTTCGAGTCTTACCGCATTTACTACTCTTCACATGTAAGCTAAGGTCTTCGTAAGCTTACAGAGTTCTTGAAAATTGTCAGTAAGGGTTGTTTCCATCACATAATAATGTTTCCATAGATTTAAAATTTGTGCAAAATTTACCGTTGAATGTCACTTTAATATAACACATATTTTGAATCAAGACTGTTTGTGTGTATAAGTGTATGGGAACATCCACAAATCCTTTTTACACGTCAAAGTTTTTAAATTAATTTTAATTACTCATTTTTGAGTCTCTATTTGGTGTAAACTCTTAATTGGAGGACAAATTTCTTAGTACACGGAATGGGTTCTCCGAGCTATAAATGTGCTACTTGTGAAAAAGTATTTATTTCCAAACCTAGTTTACGAAGACACGCCGTAATTCATATTGAAACTCACCAGTGCATATTCTGTAGCAATTCATTTATGAACGTTCATCATCTTCTTGCACACTATCGAGCACATACCGAAGAGAAACCATATTTTTGTGATTT
>JAQFZG010004190.1:0-12192 GCA_034695465.1 Entomobrya nicoleti | reverse complement strand
ACTAAATATAAAAAATACTAACCCATATGTACAATTTGAATATATGTATGTAGTTATCAGCGAACTAATTAGCATGTATAGGTGCTTGTAAAGTTCACAATTAATAAATTGTAAACTATCATTGCATTGTGAACAACTGTGGGGCAAGAAAAATAATATGCATTTAATTCCAGGGAATTCCTATGTGCGTAGGTGTGTAAGACATGAATAATGAAGAACTTATTAATACAAAAATTATCGTGTAATTTGTTTAATGTATTTTTTCCAGTTGAAAGGTCAGTTAGACAAAATCTAAAATTACGAATGTAGGAAAAGCAACAGATATTTGTCTTCTGAAATAATATAGCTTTAAGGTGCTATGTATATTAAATAGCGAGTGTTGTACTATCAATAAAGTAGCCTATGGACATATATGCATAATTTATTTTTTAAATAAACTGTATGAATTTTCTGTGCTTGCCAATTATTGTACAAGTCGATTTTTTTAAAAATATAAACATGTTTATGCGAAATGGAACACTTGAATTTTTATGAACTAAGTTGGAATACATAATATTAGTTAAGTATAATATAAAATTATTTAGATTGTTTAAAATACTAAAAATTATGACGAGTTTGTGGAAATTATAGACATACATACATCAACTCACTATTTTTTGACCATTATTATTGTTGTATACAAATTAGGGGTACGGAATGAAATAAATGTCCAAAGATGATGAAAATGAAACCAAGAAATTCTTGAATAAAAAAAAAAAAAAGTCTTCTTATATAAAATTAACTACTCTTTTATTAATTTGCCGTCAAGTCGTCTGCTGACTATGGGTTATGGGTTTCTGGCATTTGTCCATTTTAGTTTCAGGATTTCGTGAACTTATGCGTTCGAACTGGCATGCTGATAAATAATCAAGACGCTCTTGAAGAAAATTGACCTTGTCATCGGTTTCATGTTAAAATATCAATTCAGTTTCCTTCATATGAACTCAAATCAAATGCGACGTATTCTTTCAGAGCAAAACATGGTCGCTAAAAGACGCTTCTGGGAATTTTCTTTGTTGTTTTTATGTGGGAAATATCGTTTCATCAGCAGATTCACAGCAGTACTTATCCACCCAAATTCTACTTAGGTAAGCATGATTTAAATTATTTGCGACGTATTTTTTCAACGTCGAACTTTTTATAAATTCAATATTGCTACCCTGCCTGTTTTCAGTCCATCACAAGAAGATTTCCAGAACTTCGTAGTCTCTGCATCTGCCAATGCTCTTTCATCCTTTTACTTGAATCCAGTAATTCCACCCACGCAATACCAATTACGAACAAAAGTTGGTAAAAGAAAGGGTACAGTCACTATTAATATCATCAACAAGTAACAGGTTTAACCAGAATTTGGCCTGAATATCAGAGATAAAAATATTGGTAGAATGGTTTATACAACAATTGGTTTATTATTTTTGTACATCTGGCGATGGGGTAAATGATAAATCAAAACGACTCATAAGTTGAATGTTTTTATTAACAAAGTAATGCTTAGAATGAAAATACCACTTGAGCATTAGCGAACATTGCGACTTCATATTTCTTTTCATAGTACGAAAATAATGATTCCAACACAAATTGAAACTGATGATAATATTCGACATAATCCACATCCACCTCTTTTCGTTACATGATATCAACTTGCACAATGGTATCCAATTCTCTTTGTAAAGATCAGTCTTTCTCCAATTAGTAATAATTTTTTAAAGCTTTAATGATGCACATGATTGGACTTTTTTCAACCGACACACACTGGTGAAGATTTAATTTTTACACGTGAGCAACAGGAAAAAATTGTAGGATATTAAATTCCCTGAAATAAAGAGGTCTATCATATAAAATATAGTAATCAACGAAAATTGGAAGCACTAACATTTATACAGTAGTACAGAGAGCCAAACCAATGTTCTTCCGTTATCTCGAACTTGCATAATAGTGCATTATGTGTGTAAGTGATTGATTAGTTACTAGAATTGAACTATTTACGTCAGCAATTTTCTTTTGTCCAACTTTCTTTTTTCTTGGATCAAAAGGCAAAAAATATCCATTATGTTACAATAGTCACTAGTTTACGCAGTGCAAGGCAGCCAACTACTAAGCTCTCATTGACAATTCGATTGTTTAGCATTACTGCAGGAAGCTTGGAGAACTTTTAAGTGAACCTTTTTGTTGTATTTTTCAAAGAACAGACATACCATTAATTTGTTACTATTAATCACTCATTTCATTGTCTGTGCACATCAACATTTCATTACCAACGATTTCCTGTCTTTACATTCAAAGAGACAGTAAGAAATATGTCAACTATTCTTGAGACTCTTGAGGCGTTGTCTAAACCCCTGTTATTGCTAAAGGAGGGGCGAAAAGTTCGGATTGACGAATGGACATTTCGAATTCACTACAGGACAACAACACTTCTACTTTTTCTCTTTTCCGCACTTCTATCACTTCGAGAGTACTTAGGGGATCACATCAAATGTGTTCAAAATGATGAGGATTTAGACTACCCAGATGTGCCAAAAAATGTACTGGAATCGTTTTGCTTCATAAGCACAACTTTCACTGTAAGTTTTTTCGTTTTTTTGGCATGCAAATAGAAACCATACTTTGAGTAATTACTTTCTTATGGTTAAGATTTTCTTATTTTTGTTCACATGATTGATATCACGAGCAAGGGAAACGAGATCCAGTTTTTAGGTATCTAACGTAAGAAAATTACGAAAAATCAAAATCACACGTGGTGCGAAACATCTTTGTTCTAACTATTGCCATTTTATTTATACAAACAGAAAGTTCATTCTCTTGAGAATCGTACTAAATTGATTACGGAAACCACAAAAATGTAGCTTTATATGTGTTTAAGAAACCTCGTTGATATTACGTCAAGCAGTTATGCTTTTTATTCAGATAATTTAACCAGCAAAGTCTAATATTAGTCGAGATTGATTTCAACCGATTGTCTTTGGAAAGTTTGTAATTTGTAATATTAAGTAAGATTGGAATGGAATTGTTTCTTCTTATGTTAATGAAAAGGAACGGGTTATGCAAACCTGTTTTCATTTTCACTTGACGGGTTTCCAATTTTCATCTTTTACTTCTCTAATTTCAATGTCATAGCACGTCAAACCACAAATCTCGAAGCATATGGAATATTTATTGGGTTTCTTTCTTTTCAATTTTGATTATCCTAAAAATAATATCCAACAGCCAACATCCAGCTAACTTTCTTCTTTTCATGTTTCGAAGGTACCATACCAAAAAGGCATTCCCCACCAATATCGGCTGAATCGACGTTTATCGGTTCTACTTGGTGGGCCTGGACACATTCCTGGAAAAACAGAAAAAGTGTACCACGCGTATTATCAGTGGACACCTTTCTTCCTGTTTCTCCAAGCTGTCTTATTCTACGCTCCACATTTATTCTGGAAAACTTGCGAATCAGAGAGAATACGAAATCTCGTTCAAGACCTAAACGTAAGTAGAGCTTATAAAAAGCTACGTCTATTTGCTAAAAATAACAATTTAAGTTTATGCTGTTTTCTATCGTTTTTAAGTCCTAATATGTACTTATACCAAATGTGCATCTTGAGAATTTTTTTTTTATATATTTGAATTGAATCATTTCGCTTCGCTTCATCTAAAATAAAACCCTTTAGCCATAAGTTACATTCACGGTGACAATGTTGAATGTATCACAACTTGTACTTGTATTCTTGTTTATACAGGTACAGTGTTTACTTTTGCTGTCAAAGCTATGAAAAATATTATTATATTTATTTACAGATAAAACGATTCCCATTGGAAAGATTTGAAAAATGTTCACATTCAGAAACTCTAGCACGCTATTTTGTGAGATCACGAGGTCTTCATATTAACTGGGCTGCAAAATATATTATTGCGGAAATTGGAAATCTGATTGTTGTACTTGGGGCAATGTATGTCACAGACGTATTTCTTGGTTACGAATTCAGCACATTTGGACCTAAAGTGCTAAGCCTCATGGACAAGGATCAAAGGTTAAGGGATGATCCAATGACTAAGGTCTTTCCACGGGTAACTAAATGTAACATCAACAGGTTTGGACCTTCCGGGGGCATTCAGAGATTCAATGCTTTGTGCGTTCTCTCTTCCAATATTATGAATGAAAAGATATTTACCTTTTTGTGGTTCTGGTAAGATGCGATGTCACTTCTTGTTTGCTTTGAAGAATTTTGTGATGCTGGGATTGTTCTTTCATTTCCTTATTTAATCAAAAGGTACGTACTGGTTGCGGTTATAACTATACTTGCTGTGATCTACCGAATTGCTACACTGTTCTCTTTTAGCCTGCGACTCAGAGCTTTGGGTTCAGCATCTGATTTTCCTGAGAAGCCACAAGGAAAATATGTTGTTGAAAGAATTGGACGAAGTGACTGGCTACTTTTACGGTTTCTCCGTATCAACATGGACTCTATTACATTTTATAAGGTTGTTAGAAGCATTCATGAGGAAATGATGAACAATATCTAGGATCTAGACGCAATCCTACTTATTGTACAAGGAAGCCTTTTGTGTCTCTTTGTTGTTTTCAACAAGATTTGATTTTATTAGGTACAGAGGAATGACCATAAAAATACACATGTATATGTTTTATGTACAATTTAATACTTTGTTGACAACTACGAGAAATCTTATGTTCACATTATTCCTTGTTGTCTTCATGATTCCTTTTGATGCTAATAAATCGTGTTTACGAAACTGTGTTTATCAACGGTAATGTAAAATGTTTATTTTTGGGTTCTCAACGTAGGAGAAAGTCGAAGTAATGGAACTGTAATCCGTTTTGCGGTTGAAATTGGAACTAATAACAGCAAGCAGGGCCACCGCATAAATTTATAAATGTGTGCATATTAGTTACGTAACGTATACATATTTTTTAACGATTAAAGATGAGTTATTTATATCACAAAAACATTTTGTAAACCCACACCACACATGCATATATTTATATTTAATTCCGTGATTCCATCTCCTACGCCGTTATTACTCGCCCATCGTCAGTAAACAGATTTGCAAGCATGCATTCAGAAAGAAGAAGCGCTACATTCAACATGCTGCACTACTGTTTACTATTACGTGTAGATCGTCAGTAAACAGAGATTTTACAGACAGACGTATCCAGAAGGAAAAAATGCTGCATACAACCTGTGGAACTACTGTTTGCAATGACGTGTAGGTATGTAAAGTACGCCAAAAGTTACAAAAAAATCTCATTTCTACTTAATTCTATTTGCATTCAAGAATGAAAGGGAATGGTATAAACCGACCGACAAAAATGTACCATTTTTATTTGAAAACTTGCTTGCTTTCCCCCTAATGTACAATGAATGTATTTATGTAGATAATTGGTTTTTAAGGTGTTAGTTTGTGATGTCATGCGTCATATTCACTGACTGCTTGATTTTGAAATTTTGTGTTTACGCACAATCTCGTGTTATAATGGGTTTATAATATGATATCCTGCTTGCAACATTTCTCACGAATATGAAAGCAATGTTAAAAGAAGGAAGTACCACGTAGAGGAAAGGAAATTTCTGCTGTAGCATTAAGCTCAACAAATAAAGCGGAGAATAGGATTCGTTGTATGAATATTTTCTTTTAAACGAAATATCCCATCCTACCACCATTCAATCTGCAAGCTAACTTATGAACGACCCTTCGGATAAATGACATACATGTGCTATTTTATTATCTGGTTATCATACTAAAACGTCAGCCAGCCGCTTTATCTTAATATTTAAGTAAGTACACGATTTTACAGTAATTAGGTTGCCTGTGGATGATTACTGGTTGTCAAAAACGTCAAGTAAACAGATATTTCAGGTAGTTACAGTATTGTACTGTTCCAAACATCAGAGAAAGTATTGAACTTATATAAGCAGATTTTGACTTTTAGCACATCATCATTTTTGGTCTTTGTAAAAACTCCAGGTTTCGCACAATCAAATTTAATGTTTCGCGGAATAGCTTATCAAGTAAATAGCTGCAATTCACCCTTGTAGTATGACATATAAAGGTATTGAAGGTGCAATAAATGACTAATCATTTATTCGTCATTCATTTTTAAGTAGTAAAAAGGTAGGCAAATGTGAATGTAGTTCTAAATAACATTTCGTGGAACATGTAAATATTGGAGTGCCAGGGCCATGAAAGGATAGGTTGTTTATTCTGCTAAAGATTTTGTTAACTGTTCTAGAATGTATAGGAGAATTAATTGCAGAGATACCAGAAATATTCATTACCGAACATAATTAAAAGAACTGCTAACTATATATATATTATCTTATCACCTACATTGTGAGCACCCGTTCCAACCTACTTAATTCAACCTCACTTAACCCCTGCCCTTATCTTTAATGATGATGCTATAAGGATCCGCCAAAAAAACGTATAGGGAAAATTCTCGGAAACTTGGAAAACAATTGGAATTAGTTTAATAATGTATTGCTGAATTGAATAATGCTTCGTACAAAATATCTTGTTCCGTCAATTCTCTAGATCGTTCATCATCAATCATATTTACGTCGCATGCCTTATTATTAAAAAGCTGTTACATAATGTTATTCACTTGAATCATTCAAATAAATATATTGATAAGATTCCAAAGCTTGGGACATTTACTTTTGGATTCAAACTAATTTGTCACATATTTTTTAAACCTATATATTTTAAACATGGCCCTGGTGATCATGATTAATCCTGTCACATATGTTGCTTCGAAATACAAAAATAATATGATTGATATCCATTTTAAGTTGTCCTGATTGATGTCAAATTGATAAGATGTTCACAAACAACAAAAAATTCGAACACACTTGAATTGTTGTTGCAATGCGATGTATTAGTTACACTTGCCAAAATGATTACAATATATAAGTCCTGCAAAAGTTATTCCCAATACGCCATTTGATTCCCGACCGTTGAATCATAAGTTACCGACGGAAATAAATTTGTAAAAATGAACCGAGCTCTTTTGATAACCCTCTTGGGTCTAGTTTTCACATCCGTGATAGCTAGCCCGGTCCAACCAGGTTTGTAAATTGCACCAAAATGTTGCGAGACCATTTCTTTCCCTTTAAAACCAATTTTTCCAAGAACGTTACAAGAGAAAAAAAGTTCATACATAATAATTATTTTCCTATATAAATATATAATGTAGCTGCGGACAAGAAAATGGTCTGCTATTACGGATCATGGGCTGTCTATAGACCAGGGAATGGAAAATTTGATGTGGAACACATTGATCCTTTCGCTTGTACGCACATTATCTACGGATTCATTGGACTTGGAGCAGACAATCAAATCAATGTGTTGGATCCTTATAATGATCTCGAAGAGAACTGGGGTATGTAATTGCTTTCCAGTTAGAACAATAAAGAAGACCTTAAATTCTAAAAAGAGCAAATGTGATGACTAACTTTCACTATTTTTAATTTTTCAGGTCGAGGTAAGCAATCCACGTGTATTCGGAAAAAAACATGTATACATAGCAGATTTTTTTTTAGAAAATTCCACAAATTCTCAATCTAGCGAATGTACCATATATGTAAAAATACGAGCTAGCTGGGATGAGTTTGCGTCAGCATTATCTAATTTACTTAGAATGCAGTAGGCAGTTTGTTTCGTTTCGAAAAAAGGCACAGCACGAGCGCTTGTCGTTTTAATTTTATATTAAAATTTACCCTTATTTGAAAAGTAATTAATAGATTACAGGAAATAAGTAGGCTCGTCGGAAATTCCGTTAAATATGAATGCCTGAAGAAATAACTAAAACGTGTATGCTTTAGAAGTTTTTTTTTCAATTTTGGTCTGCAATGTTTAGTGATTCGCTAGAAAGGGATTTCAGCAATTTCATTTTTGTCCAATATGGGCTGTGAAGCTACATGACAAGTGCAGTTGTTCGGTTACGGTTTAAAGAGGTCACTAATATTTATGTTTACACTTTCCAAAAAAAATACTCCGGGGGTTTTTTATGTCACAAAAAAATCCAAACCGAATTTAGTTATACAATATCAAGTAATTCATAATGAGTTATGTAACAATTTTATGCATATGACAGTTTAAGAATTCACGCTAAAATTTCATGATGAAATGTTGACTGGCTATGGAAAATTACCTAGCATAAGCACTGGCTACAATCAGTTACATAAATTTACAAGGTTTTTACAAAAAGTGCAAAGAAAGTATCAGAAATTCTGACAAACATTTTACAAAACAAAAAATAGGTGCCATGAAGAGGTTTACCGGTCTGAAAAGTCAAAACCCCAATCTGAAGGCCTTAGTTGCTATCGGTGGATGGAACGAAGGATCTCAGAAATATTCACAGGTACAAAAAATTCAACCAAAAGCTCATTATGAAATCGATGCATTTCGCCCGAGTCAAGAAGTCTATTGAGATTGACAATTCAATTAACCGATGGCTTGAATTTCCTAGATGGCCATGGATCCTGCCAAGCGCCGCACATTCATCAACAGCGTCGTGCCATTTCTTCAAAAGGAAGGTTTTGATGGAATTGGTAAGCATAAAAGTTTACAATAACAACGAATTAATGTCAATGAATGCCCCAAAAATGTCAAATCACACTATATTATAATATTTACTTTTTCATTCTAGACATTGACTGGGAATATCCAGCGTAAGTAACGATCATTTTTAGGTTTTATCAAAGTTATCCGATAAGACTTTTGAAATTATATTGGTTTAATCGTTTTTGTTCATCCCTTAGTAATCGTGAAGGTGCTGCTCCTGAGGACAAGGTATTTTTATTATTTTTAACAGCATCATAATATTTGAATACACACCATCGCTCACTTTATGTCATTTGTATGAATATTATATATGATATATCTGATATCGTGCAAGATGCCCACTTACATAATGTCGAATTCCTAACTAATCATTCATTATTTTGCACAACAGGAAAATTTTGTCCTTTTATTGAACGAACTCCGTGCTGCATTGGAACCACACGGTTATCTTCTCACGGCTGCTGTATCTGCTGGAGTTAAAACAATTGAAACAGGTTGGTAAAATGATAATGCGTTTTTATCTATTGATAATTTTCCGACTCAGCTGTCACATTCACGTCACATCGTATTAGCAATAATTTGGTAATTTAAGATTGATTTGTTTATTTGGTTCACAGCTTATAACATTCCTGCTGTTGCACGGTAAGTGATATATTCCTCATCTAAATGACTAAAATATTTATGACTTGATTCTATAGTAGGAACAAAGATTAATGGTTTTCACCTTTAGGAATATCGAAATAAATTATTTGTAACAATGAAAATGATTCAAGCAGGCCAACTATTTTATTAACATTAACTGAAATAATAACTTCATTCGTGTATTTCTATAAACAGTGCTCTGGACTTCATCAACGTCATGGCTTATGATTTCCACGGTACGCTTTTTTGTTAGAATCCATTTTAGCTTGTAAATTGTAATGTCACATTGTAGAATAAGTTTACCATTTAGTAACGCTTACCATGCCTATTTTTTGATAACAGGAGCCTGGGAAAACTTCACTGGACATCACTCTCCCCTTTTTGGTAACGAAGCAATCGATTATGGCGACAACCTTATGCTCAATACAGTAAGCCCTTGTTTGTCAATATTATCAAGTCACCCCAAACCTATATACCCTCACATGTAATAAAGATCCACATAAAAAGTAATCGATATTTTCTTGTTCGTATAGGACTATGCAATCCGTTATTGGATTGAACAAGGAGCTCCTCCAGAAAAACTCATTTTGGGCATCGGCACATACGGAAGAGGTAAACTTTCAAAGTTAAATCTCCTTAGAATCTTCAAAGACGTCAATTATACTGTTAGTTGACGGGATAGTTTTTTGATGACTGTGCATACAATCGAAAAAGTGCCGAGACGATGTCAAACTTTTCTTGATTTTATTTCAAGGCTTTCTGCTGGACGATACAGCCAGACACGACCTTTATGCCCCAGCTCAGCAACCCATGGCTGCCTGTCCATTCACCAGAGAACCCGGCATTTGTGGATATAATGAGGTAAGCATTTTAAAGATTTTCCTTGAACAGTTTTCGAGGAAATGATTTTAGATTTGCCAGCATATGTGACATGAGCCCACAATTTGATGGCTTTGACAATCTATCTCATCTAACATAAGTCTAACATGACGTTCAAAACGCTAAGGGGGTTATTCGTGTCTACTTTGATCGTGATCTTAAGAGTTTGCAACTAGTACTGCACTGCATACAAAGCCCAAACATTTTTTGTTTGTAAATTAGCAAAGTTCATTTTCAGCATCAAATGTAACACGCAATAACGCCATGTGCTTATGAAAATGATACATCACCGCCGACACGTCGATTAGATTTATGGATGCACACGTGCGGTGAAAGACAAGTGTGCAAATATTTACATACAAGCTCTTTGACTTTAGCTTCTGCAAGCTTCTGAGATAAAAGTTTTCTAAAGATAAGATTATTTTGTAACAAAAAGTGTACAGAACTATTTTTACTAAACATAATTTTTTCTACTAGATTTGCGAGAGGCAGATGTCAGAGCAATGGACTGTTGTAAATGATCAATCCTACCAGGTAACTGTTTTGTTCTGTCTATGTACCTATTATAATTTGACTGCACTATGGACTACTATTATTAAAATTATTCTAGGTGCCTTATGCTTACAGTGGAAGGAACTGGATCGGATATGATACAGCTGAAAGCGTATCTACAAAGGTACAGTCACAACTTTCACTTTTGCAGTTAATATTTTACCAAAATACTAATACCATCGCGCCTTGTCAATGGGGTTTTCGAATTTTTCGAACCGACTGGCACTTGACATTGCATTATACAATTTTCTTGCAAAATGTACAGTTCATGATGCCCCAAAAACGCTAACATGTTTATATATAAATATGCATTTTCGCCACATTCTAGGCACGTTACGCCACTGAACATGGTCTTGGAGGTGCAATGGTCTGGAGTCTTGAAACTGACGATTTTCTAGGTATAGTTGATTTAGAAATTCCATCTTATCAAAACAATTTTC
Source organism: Entomobrya nicoleti (assembly GCA_034695465.1). Taxonomy (NCBI): domain Eukaryota; kingdom Metazoa; phylum Arthropoda; class Collembola; order Entomobryomorpha; family Entomobryidae; genus Entomobrya; species Entomobrya nicoleti. The sequence continues at coordinate 1,072 of JAQFZG010004190.1, read as the reverse complement.
AGGGTCCTTAACGGAGAGTACTTGAAAAAAACGCAAGCAGAATTATGGGGAATATCAGGACTACTAGTGTGCATATTGAAAGTCATGTCACACACACACAAGTTTAAAAAATATATATCGTCAAGTGATGTGTCTTTCGTTTTCCTCGTGCATTCTATTAAAAAAATTGAGTAAGTAAAATATTTTACTTTCCAGGTATATGTTCGAATGAGAAATTCCATCTTATCAAGACCATCTTCAGGGCCCTTAACGGAGAGTACCCACCAACACCACCTACCACAACTGAAGATCCCGCGAACACCAGTCCGGTACATGATTTTTTGTTTATGAACATAACTCCAACCATTCAACCATTCTGATTATAATATAACACTAAATTGTATAAATAATTCAGACTACCGCATCTACCGCAAGACCAACCACAGTCTCTCCACCACCTCCATCCGATATTTGCAAGGAAGAAGGAAACAATCCAGATCCAACCAGCTCTTGTTCAGCAACATTTTATATCTGTCTAAGTATCAACGGTGAATGGACTATTTACCCTCAACAATGTGGAGCTGGAACAGTTTTCAATCCAGTGAGCAAAGGATGTGATTATCCTGAAAGTGTTAGTGGGTGCCGCAATTGAATACGAATTTAGCACCCATTCATCTAACAATTAAATTAACTGATATGCAATAAATGATGTGTGCTGATGTTTATGAAATGTAAAATAAAGCAAAATAACTAATTTTGGTGTATCTTGATCATGGCATGAGATGGTTCTGTTTTTTAATGAATGTACATATGGATGTGGAATGTGGATGCGTTTATTGTCTATGAATTCATTTTTTCATCTAGGATATATACCAATAAACCCAGTAAAACTTTTAAATAGGATTCTCTGTAAAACAAAATGTTTAAGTATTCATTTCAAATGTTTGGGTGAGATTACGTAATGTTTGGGGTCGATTACGTAATGTTTGGGATCGATTACGTAATGTTTGGGGTCCATTACGTAATGTTTGGGGTCCATTACGTAATGTTTGGGGTCCATTACGTAATGTTTGGGGTCCATTACGTAATGTTT
>JAQFZG010004189.1:0-12197 GCA_034695465.1 Entomobrya nicoleti | reverse complement strand
TTATGTTCACGTCAAGCATTTTCTCATAAAAAATACATTTTCTTACTAGAAAAAAGGACTTACCAACTTTTTTTTAATGTAATTCTTTCGGGGCATCATGAGATTTTGCGTGGTCACTGTAATATTTATCTGTAGAGACGTCATGCTTAAGAAATTTTCATATAGGATTATGCCATCATCTTAAAACCGCACTGGATCTTTAACACAGATATAATTTTTATTTTATGATTCCCGTACTACCTTGCAAGGCATCCATAAGTATCGTCTTAATTCCTCAATAAGTGCTGCTCTTTTCTAAACTGTAAAATGATATTCGATGTATACCAATTTATATTGTACGTTTAGTAAGAATAAGGTTGATCACTTTCGATTTGCTGTGTAGATGTAAAAGGTTTAAAATTTGTCGCCATACATTTGATTTGATACGATTTATGATTTTAAATGCCTTTTTATAAATCTATTTTTGGATTGTTCACATTTAGAGAGAAATATATCAAATGCATAATAGACTTTAAATCCTTTTATGATGTTTTATAATGGATCAAAGCTATATTATATTTCATCGTCTTGGAAGGACTCAGCATCACAAATTGTGATTCACAATTGCATATTTGTACTTTTATCCTAAGAGCCATGAAAGAGTTATCCGATTCCACCATGCTACAGATTACTTTCAGGATTACAAGTTGAGCAATTAGCCCCTTGAGTGAAGGGAAAGGGGGTATTTTTTATGGATTTAGATGATGATGGTGGTGGGAGTTTAAGTATCAAGTGGCCGCTTTAAATCAATTTTAGCTTGTAGCGAGCAAATCTACCAGCATAAAAATTTGTTCATGTTAACACAATACTTTTTTGTGTGGGTTTCAGTAGTAAAGGGGTAACGTGATACACCCGGTGTAATCAGATATATACACACATAGAACTTGATCATGATCATTGTGAATGCTTTACATTTTACATAATGATAATAAACTTTTATCCGAAATATGATCGCTTTTCTTGGTATTTATTATGCGTGTAGGCTGGATATTATCAACAAGGTTAATGTCAGGGTTGCGCAACCGACGACCAAATCACGCTGATTTTTTCTGTAGTATACACATTTCATTTAGAGTAAAATATTTGTCCATAGTACTGTTTTATCACATATTTATAAAAATCCTGTGAGTATTTGTGGAGCCGATACTAAATGATAATCTTCCATAGCTCTATATAAGTATGAAATTATAATTTTGTGGCTTTGTCCATGGCATGCTAAATATCCCACAAAAAACTATCTGCACTCTGATTATTTTATTAACTAGTTTTCCTAGATTTGGTTAACTTATGCAGTCCAAAGTCAGCACAACATTAATCACGCACGTACTGACTGAAAATATGTTGATAATTTTTTATGTTTATATGTAGCAGTGAGTGGGTGGGTGGATGGATATATTCAATCGCAAAGTGTATCAGTAGGCCATCTGACGCGGCGGTACATAACATGTGAACTATAAATATTAAATAATATCCAACCTAAATAAATAACGATTAAAAAATCAGAGTAAAGAGTGGAAACCGTATCAATAAGTAGAAAAGGTCAAAATATGTGTCGCACACGTACTTTAAAAAAAACGAATCTTTGATTTTGATTTAAAATGACAGAAAATATTTTATAGCTGGTTCAACTATTGTTATTATGACCCATCAGCCCAACCATCGGTCAAATCATTTAAACGCGAGAACAAAAAAATGTCCATCAATTGAAAGCCAACCATATAGACGACTAACAACAATAACAATACATTGTTGCACTGAACATTTGATCACGCAAACGAATAATTATTTCTTTTGTACACTCACCTCATAATAATTTACAAACTTAAATGAGATTTTTTTTCAAAAACTAAAAAAATTGGCTCACACGTAAACAAGCGCTTATTTGGTCTACAGTCTACACCTCATCATCATCATCCTCATCATGTTATGCATGTTTTTATATCAATTTCATTGTCACATCACATTGAACTCAGCAACAGTGCATAAAAATTATAAAACAAGAGCTGCTGTCTCTTTTGTCTGCTATATTCATTTTTTCTTGTAGATTGCGTGACCGAATACCTGTTAAGTGGGAAATGTATACATCTTTGACAGCTCTAAAGGGAACCTTTTTCGCATGTCAATCGGTTAATTGGGCTACACCGTTCAATTACATCACACACGACATGGCGTCAAACTATATGTCATGTGATGGTCGTGAAAAATTTTGATGATGCTTTTTTTTGCAGTGCTGCTGACAGTGCACGTTTGGTGCTACGTTTTATGCAAATCATCAACACTTAAAATATCTACACGCATATATATTGATGCTCTATAAAGTGCTCTTTAGAAAGAAAACGATTCTCATCATCACGGAGCGGAGGGTCACATCACATACCTTACCTTAACCACTTCTTGTGTTGACATATCAGCAGCATAGGGGGCATTTTAGACACAGTATCAGAAAGCCATCTCCCTAACACCACCGTTCCTTACATCACAAACATTGGAATTTGTGAATGTCAATGGCTGATTAAAACCAATGCACAAATTTTCTTATGCATGCTAATAGTACGCAATAAGCTGTAAATCAACTTGACTACTTTGATTTCTTTATAATACTCTGCTAATAAAATGACAGTTTATAGAGTTCGAAAATTGTGAAAGGTTAAATGGGTTCAGTCAGTACGAAGGTGAGTTGATGACATTTTGACTTAAATTGTTCCTGTGTTGTGTGCTCATTTGTAATATGTAAGCAACAAAAACGATAGTGCCCTTCTCTTTTATGATGACGATAGTTATCATCACTAGAGCCCATATTTACATAATATATTATGCATTGGCTTACACACAAGTACCCTCTAAATAGTAGCAAACAATTAGATCTGCCGGTGTGGCGTTGTAAAAATTGAGAGGTATGTACACAACCATTACATCAACTCGTCGTGACATGAATGCATCTTCCTTTTATTATTCTTTTTGCTACTGCCCTTTCCTTACACTTTTGCAGCACACTTGGCATTTTTATTAGTTTATTCCGCAATCAGTGTGTGGAGAGAGGAGAAGCAAAACAACCGTCATGGTCTACAAGAAGTTAACTGGTGATCAGTGATGATCATCATTATATTATCTTTATATCACCACCACCAGCAATACCAGCATCACCGCACCACACTCACCACCAGCTGAGAGTAATAAAGAAAAAATCACTACTGTCTACTACTTCTCCTCCTTCTTCATAAACATAAAATCTCAAGTAACATTGAAAGTGATACCGTGGGAATGGGGCTGACATCAGCTGAAATATATACAAATATACTACTACACAAACCGACGCATTCACTCAACGTGCGTATCAGCTCAAAACTATTTTACTACGTTACGTTTTACTACTTACTTGCTAAGTCACACATCACATCACACATGTGGATGCAACAGACAGTTCTAAAGTGCTGACATGACATGCCAACGCATCTCATTATTTAAACTGTTTGGCCACAACTACCAGTTTATATGCATACGTATCTTACATTTTATATGCAATGCACCTTACATGATACGGGATTTTTCTGCTACATGAGCACATATAGTTTTGTGATGTCACTGCACATTTCCAGCAGGTTAAGACAGATAGCAGTAAGAAAAAAAAACGAAATGACAAATTGGAAAGGAATTCGAAAGGGTTACATTTTCAAGGGAAAACGACATGTCTGGTATGCATACTTGCAGGTCTGCATGTTTTTCCAATAAAGTTTCCCAACATTTATTAATCGTTTTTCTTAGACTAAAACAAAGTTTGTCAAACCAGAGAAGTGAAATTTTGACAGTGGAATATCGGCTCAAGAATGCATAGTGCATGGTTTATGAACTCTGTGTTACTTACACTCACCTCCCCAACCTTAAGCATCCATTTGGGGGTTGGCTGGGAATGTAGAAACCGACTGTCAAATGCGCAACGCGTGCATTTATCTCCATCTCTGAAATATTCCAGAAAGTTTAGTTGTTCTCTTATCTATCAGCTCACCATTTATTTCTTCAAGATAGATTTTGTAGAAATCTGACAAGACATGGGGGATGATGATTCTACAAGGGAAACAAACACTTCGGTTGAATGTCATGATGATGATGAAAGAAGACGCAGTATATTGTACGTTGTACGTTGGACTTTGTGCTCCTTTATATCTGAGTGTCACTAGAGTATATGAAAAAAAGGTTTCGTGGGAATACACCTGGTGTGGCAAACAAAAAAAGGACGGAATATTTTGTACTGTGACAGAAATCATGAAACGGTTCGATTTGAATTGAATGCAAAATGGTACAAAAGTAAAAATGCGTTATAAATATAATTAAAATTAGGTGAACAGTATAATACAATTAAGTACACAAAATGAAAATGATTCTTAGTATTGACTAATCTATAATGCATTAAAAAATGAGACATTAGTTTGTTGGGTGAATAAACAAATGATTTTTTTCTGAAGACTTTAGTTTCTCGAATTCACTTTTTTCTCAATTTAAAAATAATCTTAACCTTTAAACCATAAAAGTCAAAACAGAATTGACCATTGGATGGATGCAGATTGTAAATATTAAACTAATGCATGCATGCATATAGATGATGTCATTCGTTTTAAATAAAAATGATATTCCAAATCCTATTAATTGACATACAAAATATTAATATTAATACTTTTTATGTAGACATTATATGTTCCAAGTCATCTTCCATGAGCGGAATCTGTTATATCTGTTATATATACGACAGGAAATACTGATTTTATTTTATTTACACGCCCAGCGATGCCCTTGGTTTTTTATATTTATAAATATGCCTCCATTGTTTGATTTTATTTTGTCGAATGAGTCCTGCACAAACACATCGGTTTTTCAATCTTTACCAGAGAAATGATACTAACAACGAATGAGGAAATGATGTAACGCTATTGCAATAATGAGTCAAGTGTGTGAAGTTATTTTTAAAAAATTGGACACATGGAGTTTACACATCCCGTCGTACCTCGTCCCGTCCTCATCAGTCATGGATCGTCTCCGTGTCGTTCGTGCTCCCATTGTAAATGATTGAGAATAAAAACAGAAACCTGGGAAATGGGTGTGGTGTGGCATCACGGAGAACGAGGTGATCTAAAATCTATTACTACACGTAAGTGACGCCGGTATTAATATGGCTCTCACACAATGCACCCCTACAGGTATTTTGTATGTATCTATGTAAGCATGCAGCTTACTACAAGCCAACCACTGCCATCACAATCATCGCTCTTCATAACCACTTGATGCTTCCCCTACTTTCAATCTCCGTGTTCCTAAATAACAGGGTAAACACAGCAGTAGGGTATATTTTTAGTGTTATTACTGGTGGACGAAAAGATTAGGTTGATTATTTACAATAAAACAGATTTTTTGCTATTTCAACCAAACTCTGACAAATCTACCTGAGACCTGAGCCCTTTTGATGGAACGGCATTCATTTCAAAAAAATAGGAAGTGAGGCACATAAATTGACAGAGAGGGAGGGAGATGAGAAATGAGATCCCCTAACCTATGCCAGGACTCTACAAACCAGCAAAAGTAAAAATAACAGGTAGTACGACTCGCTACATCTCCGGAAGGGGAAGTAGGGTTATTTTCCGGTACGACGCGTGTACACCTCTCTCTAGTATTTCGAGTCGTGTAGGGAAACCACCATTTTTTTGTGCATTGTGATTGTTCCACGAAACAACAGATCCCAAAGTTTAGATAGCATGGCAAGTTTTTTTAGCTACCCTACTTCTCATCTTTCCCTTCACTTTTTTTTGATGGAATCAGATAATATAAAATGAGTTATCTATTTTGCTCCGTTTCTCACAGGTTTTATTATTGAGCCAAATCACAGAGATACAAACAACATATGGCTGCTGTATATAAATGGCAGGTACATTTTGATTTTTTTTAAACAGGTAATACTTCAGCAACCAGTGCAGTTACTGTACGGCAAGGAGATCGTGATTGTGCTTTTTTGCTCAAATTATAAATTATGTATTTATTATTGTTCATGATGAGATATTTTTAGGTATTTATAAATCTAATGCATTACATTTTTACGATATTAATGAAATTTAGGTAGTTTTTAACTTCATCATATGACCTGTCATGATAATGTTTTTATCACTCTGTAAAATCATTTCCGAGAGTAATAGGGATTGTTGGATTTTAGATCTCTGAGGTTCATATCTCATTCATCGATTGTGCTAAGCTGCTACCTTATGGTAACTTGTTTTAAATGGCTAGGTAATGATGGAATATAACAGAATTTAGTCGTTCGTGAGAAAAAAATTTCGTTCCACGTTCTCTTTTTTTTGTTTGCCTCTCTTCTTTCACATATTGTAGATGTGTATGTTGCTCATGCTAATAATTATCATTCCAAACAAAAAAGCTCATGCAAAAGCCTTTGATGCAATAGCTGTAAAACCCAAAAGGCAGTCAAAAAAGTGGCTGAGCTTGCCTTAATTATAATTAACATTGTTCTGGAATGAAAAGAGTGATTTAATAATATTTAAACTTGTTGGAAATGTGTGGACGTGAGGCAGTACGCTATCTTTTTGCACATCATTTGTTCCATTTTCCCACACATTAGCACTAAGCTAAATCACTTCTCTTTCTACTAAAATCATCGCTGCTACACTCCATTACATTAAAATATACCATGTAATAATAGTATAACTTGATATATCATGAGAATTATGGTATCACCATTTTATAATATGATTGTATTTTTTGTACTTTTCTTCACTGTCAGTTTTGATAAAGCATAATAATTATTATGACTCTGCTGCTGACTACCATTCCATTGTTATATTAATTTGTATGACGAACGAATGTAGAAAAATTGTAATATCTAATATCCGCGAGAACAAAGACACAAAAAAGTAAAAGGTTTAAACAATTCTTTTTTTCTGTAAAGTTTGGACTGATATACGTGCGTCTCCCTCTTGTAAAATGGAATAGGTGAAGGTTAAGTCTCGTATTTACTTTTATGGCAAGCGCATTCCCATAATTAGTCTAGTAAGTTCAACAGTAACTACTTTTGTAAGTTCACGTTCATAATAATTGTACATTACATTATGCCTGTTATGATAATGGTGATGATGCCACTGCGCTGCTACAATTATTACCCATGTCAGCATCACAATTGTGTACTTTTTTTTAGCAAACGCACATGCAACCCTGCAAGGCACGTGATTTCTTTTAAGTAAATAACCTATAGTGCACGTTGCACTCTATAATTTGCAAAGCAAATCAAGTGAAAGTACGTTTTAGAAAAGCTTGTGCGAATTGAAGGTTGAATTGAAATGCAAAAAAATAACTATTTGATTGTAAAACAATGCCAAATTACGCTAATATTATTATTAATGATGAAACTTTGAACTTATTCTATAGAGTTAAACGTATGCATATGTTCGTACTTAATTTAAGTACCTCCATTTGCAATAAAATTTGCTAACTCGCAGTAAAATTCCACGAGTGCGAGCATTGTAAAGCATTTAAACTCATTACTCATGGCATTAGATAAATCGATGCATTTATAATTTTAAAACGAATATCTAATTCGAAAAGGGTGTCACACCACTCACCACACCATGGATGTCAGGATCTTGAGGTCATTACCAAAAACCAGGTCATTAGGCTTATTCTGAAAATGAGTTCATTGAATTATAAATCTGAAGTAAATATCAATACATGCCAAGGAATTAATGCAGAGATGAATTTGTTATTTAAAAAAAATTACATTCAGTAGCACGAGCCGCTTAAAATCCAAATATTTTATTGCACAGCTTTGATAAGGTGTTAGTTTCATCTTAGCACTGAGGAATTATAAAAATATCCTGAGAATTCTGTTTCTAATTTTGTTTGTACTATCCTGTGTCTGAATGTTAAAAGTACAGCATGGTCAAGTTACACTTTCAATTAATTGTATTGCTGTTCCATGTGCCACAAATAATCATAATAATGAGTGCTTCAGCCAAACCATTAGCAGATTCGGAAGAAGGTATTCGCTCACATTATAATATATTTATGTTTATATTTTATTGCCGCAAAGCATTACAACACCAGTTTCTCTAACAAATCAAAACCATTTTCTAGCATTGCGGAAGGAATTTTCCATTAAAATATATGTAGAAGATTCCGGTTCATTGCTTAACCAATAATTCTCCAGCAACAAATTTGAGTGTCTGTAATGATACCATTTTATTTGTCGATTTTCATGGGAATGCCTTCTTCACCTTTAATAACGTGTTGTGAAATAAGTAATCAGTTTCCATTATATATTGTAAAAACAAAAGAAAGACTACGCAAAACAGGTTTTTGCTGTTGTTTATTGGTTTTTCCTGACTGATTGCTCTTCAAACAACTCTACTACACTCGTTTATTCCATTCTGTTTTACATTTTATCTGCTTATCATATATCCAGTTATTCCGCATTAAATACGTTTTCCAAAATAATGTGCAAGGTATTTAGCACAAATATCACGTGTTCTTTTCAAAATTGGATTTATTTTATGCGTCTAATTTATTTCTTCGAAAAGATAGCGAGGATACGAGCGAGGGTGATGATGGAGCAAATGACGACGATGAAGATGAAAGATTTTTTACAAGAGTTGATGACATGATATTTCTCAGCAAACAAGTTAAGGCAGGTCTTTCAAGCTACAAGTTTCGATGGCCAAATGGAATAATCCCATATGAAATTCAGCGAGGATTTCGTAAGTTCCTGCTTTAAATTTACACATTTTGGTAAATTAACGAGTGTCTGTTGACTTATTAAAAACATAAGTATCTCTCAAAATTACTTCTGTAGTAATTCAAATTACAATTTAACTTTTTGTCTGATGAAGAAAAAACAATTTAAAAAAAAGCACCTCTAAAAATTTTATTTGATGTTTGTTGATATGCTTGCAATTGATTGATGATACAGTTATAATTTCAAAATATATGTTTTTTTACGATTTTAGCTGACGATATGCATGAAATGATGGAAGAAGCAATGGATCTTATAGAAGCGCACACATGCATAGAATTCATTGAGAAAACGTCAGAAAAAAATTATGTTTACATCAGTTACACAGAAAAAGGCTGTTTTTCTCACGTTGGAATGGTTAAACGAGGAAGACAGGTTTGCACAAAAAAGTAAACATTCGTCTTTCGCATTTCACACAAACATAGTATTCTCACAGTCAACCCAAAATAAGTTAATCATACAGTGTGTACTCATCTTTGAAATTTCAACTCTTTAAAAAATAACAAAATAGTTTTTTTGATAAGTTCATTTTCACGTCCTCTCTAGAAACTAAACCTTGGCAGTGGCTGCTGGCGATTTGGTACGATAATTCACGAGCTGATTCACACCATTGGCTTCTCTCATGAACATCAAAGAAATGATCGAGATGAGTATATCAAAATAGCGTACGACAATGTGGAAAAAGGTTAGCTAGTTTTTTTTTACTAATTTGCCTCTATTGTTGCATAAAATTTGTTTAGCAGAGTCAAGGCATTTTAGTTTAAAAAAATTAATTCAGCGCAAATAATCAAATTATTTACGCTATACTAGCCGCAGATAAATTCTAAGTAAACTTTTGAAAAAAAATCTTTTTATTCCTGAACATGCAGGTAAGGAGCACAATTTCAAGCTTGACAAAGAAATGGGTCTAGAATTTTCAACGTACGATTTGCCGTACAACTTTGCAAGTGTGATGCACTACGGTCGAATGGCTTTTTCCGATGAAAATGACGAACAAACTATTATACCAAAGGTTACCCTATGGAAAATCCGCATTCAATCATGTTTATAATTTAGCATTAAATTACACACAATAAAAAATATGAACATACGTCATACTCAAGTTAACCTGCATTTAACATGTTTCCGACCACGCAGTAAACAAAATATAATTTCATTGTGTTTTTACAGAAAATTTCGGAGTTATCTTCCAAGAACGTGATCTACAGTCAAGTGGATGATGACGGCAGGCCAGTTATTGGTCTGAGAAAATTAACGTGGGGTGATGTTAAAATGATTACGCTAATGTACAAAGATATCTGCTAAGTAAAATGTAATAATATCTAGATAAAAAAACCAGAAACATAATAAGAGCAAAAATGAAAACATTTTTCTCTTTTCCTTCTCAATAAACTCTCATGAATATATTTAAATTGGCTTATCTGTGATTACATCAAAATTGCTCATAGAGATAATAATTGTGCATCACAAAAAAAGTAGTCAGCAACAAAAAGTACGATCGATTTGATCACACACCGACAACCAGTCAGTCTATTATTCAGTTTACAGTGTATTGTCATTTCGATCTTAATTATAAACTATTTAGAATTTCGTTCCCACAGTCATACAAAGCAGCATACACAACAAAATGCAACGTGTGTGTACTCCGCTACCTCCCATTTTCCATCCCATTCACCACCAAGTCAGCAAACTGTCTTGTAAACTGTGAGTCTTTTAATCTTGATATAATAAGACCTTGAAAACAATCACATTAAATGATAAAATTTCACTTTCATCCGTGTTTCATTCATTTTACTTATTGCCGCACATTGGGTATTAGCCACCTATTCATCATTATGATACAACTTGTAATAATATGTAATTAATTACTTGCCTTTTTCTTGCGATTTGACGTGCAGTCACATTTTTTCCATGTTTTGCCTATGCCAAAGCTAAGAAACCAGAAATACAAACATGCATTTTATTATGTATTCTACCTGCTTGGTTTTTTCTGTTTCATTGTTTTAATTTGAAAGAAAACGGTACGTACGTATACGTGTATGTACATATCATCTAACAATATTTGGCATTTAAATAGCATAAGGTGGATATAAGTACATGAAATGAATGAGACAACAGAACAAAAAGTTTGTTTAAATAAAATGAATGAAATGTCTCGTATTTTTATTATACGCTTCTCACTTCTATTTAAAATTATTGTGCAATAAAAATTATTTCCCATTTTACTTTTTCAATTACTTGTTTGCTCATGTAGAAAGCTAGAAACGAAACTGTAAAATAGAAAGGATTGAGGATTGTTCATAGTGGGAGTGGGAACAAACTTCCACATAAGGCGGTAGTAAAGTAATAACAAAACAGTGGTTGGCGGAAGCGACGACATAATGTGCACATTCTTGTAAAATAGTTTTTTCATATATGCTATTTTACTTGTCAGCTTGTTCTGTTCTAAGGAGAAAGAAAATGGGTAGGAGTGTTTTGATTTGTTCGTCATGAGCTGTTTTGCGGTGAATGGACTAATTACTCAAAGCTTTTCCAATCTGTCATAAAACAATTATTTAGACTGCTACTGTAAATTTTTCCTTCTACATAATTTGAAAAGTAAAATGGATATGCAATTTGTAACCAGTTATCATATAATATTACATGAGTGCACATTTAATGCAGCACACACATAAGTTCCATTTTCCATCCAACAATTGTCTAGTCTGCTGCTATTGAGTGTATAAACTCCCCTTTGTTTTACCTTTTTACTATTGCATTGCTTGAATAACAATGAAAATTCATCGGTAATGTTCTATTGTTTTATTGCTCTTTTTGATTGTTGTGAAAAGATGTAACAGGAATGACTCTTCTTTTGTGATCGTGCAGTCGCAGTCATTTTATACTATTCAGACTTGCATTGTAAGCTGTAAAAGACTACAACTCAAAATAAATAATTTAGCGGAGCAGTAGCATTTAAACCACTTTCACATTCTTCCTTGCTTGTTTTTAGCTTTGCCTTAATTTCAGTGAGAATGTAGTCGGTAACTTCGAAATTTCCTTCATCGTCTGGTATATTATTTTGGTAGACTTTTGGTAGATTTTTTTTGCTGTGTTACGGAATCAAAGTGATTACAATGACAATTCTCTTTCTGTAGCTGCCTGTAAGCAAATAATTAACGATGACGCTTTGCTGAGTTTATCTTCTCTTGTCTGACTTTTCCTGCTGCGGCCGGCATTACTTATTACTCCACCGCTTCTGCTGCTCTTCTTGTCTGTAATAATAATCACGACGATAATAAGACTACCTGTGCTGAAGACAATGATAATAAATGAAATGAAAGAGGAATGTTAAGCGTGACTTGATCGGCTAAGTTTACGAGTTCTCTTCTCAGCCCAACAA
>JAQFZG010004188.1:0-12198 GCA_034695465.1 Entomobrya nicoleti | reverse complement strand
AAGTCACTTTTTATAATCAAAAATTAATAACATGTCATGCGCACTTTTCTTCACGCGTGGTTTCGACGGAGCGTATCCCTTTAACTCAAGGTTCGCCTTTGAAATTTACGCAGTGATTTAACCGTGATGATGAGATGAAGTTGCAAGAAGGGTTATCCGAGTCGAGTCAGAACAGTTACCATCATCATTATCATCACCCTATTGAGATTACACACATATATACATAACATGCATCATCATCATCATCACGATAATCATCCTGAACTCTGACGTATTCCGTCATCATATCAATAAGCATATATATATTTTTTTCGCATGCAGTGGAGTGAGCTATGAAAAAAGGTTAAAGATAGGAATTATCGGTTTCAAGTTGATGAAATAACATTCAAAGGTAATATGCCAACAATGAACGAGTGGACGTCTATAAATTTTTATGATCTTTTATGACTTTTATATTGAACTGCTCTACGCACAACTTACCTTGTTGTCTGAGCTAAGTTTAAAGGTTTAGTTTGAAGAGCAAGTGCTGCATTAATACGCATTATTGCCTTGTTGAAAATATAAAGCGTGGCGGCACGCTTGCCAACAAAGCCTACTGACTAGCTGTATAGACGGACAAGCCGGTATAATATGTAATAGAAATAAGTATGATCAATGGTGATTCATAATTCAAAATATACATTTATGTGTAACACACAAAGAGGTATCTGTCTGTGCACTTGCACTTATTGCACCTTTTGGCTATGTGCGATGACAAAGTAAAATGATTCTCTTGACTTAAAATAAAACTCAACAATTGAAGGGTTTTCATGATGACTGAGTGCAGCCGTATTACTATTATTATTATCCTGTTGTTCTTTTGTCTTTAGTACACATGTGCTTGCTGTTTACGTGCAGTTTAAACTAGTTCTTACAAAGAGTACTTTTTTAATGTACGTCAGTCTTCTTTCTTGTTATAAATATAAAAAGCCTTATTAAATATTATGCGCATTTTTTATGATTGGCACACGCAATGGGTGCACTTTGTTTTGGCACTTTGTGTATATATTTGGTAAAAAGAAAAGGAAAGACTCATCCCCATTGACCTGACCCTATACTATATGTTCATGTACCAAAAATTCATGTACCAAACAGACATATAGTCAACTTGGTAGTCAACGTAATGTTTTTTGATTGGACTATTGTCTTTTTAATATGTTATGTGTGTGGTGTGACTTAATTTTTCTTGCGTGCACTTGCAATATAATATCCCATCGTAGCAAATATATTATGTTGCTTTATGCTTGACGAACATTAATTATTAATTTTCCCATTCCTTTGGTTATGCCAACTTTAAACAACTTTATTTTGAAAAGGGAATGTATAGGTTGACTATAAAAAAAGAATTGCAATGGCTTACTTTAAAAAAGATTGTGATGCTTTTCTGGGTTACCATAAACGTGGTCTTCAAATGTTATATAGACACACAGAAACCAACAGTAGTACAATTATTATGATAAAACGTGATTGAAAGTGTTGCAGACTATTTAACATTTTTTTGGTGTTGATGACTGTGGCATAATATTATGAGAATAGCTTTTTAATACATCCGATGTTACAAAAACCATGGTCAACAGTAAATCATAACTAATTACATACAAAATGTTTTTTATCATACAAAAGGATGCCAGTATCGTACAATAGCAACTAAGTCTCTTCAACTAAAATAAGTACGTACGCTGTACAAGGGAAAAAAATCAGTTGGATGTTTAAATACCGAATTTGAGTAAAATTAAACCAAGCTTTGAGTTATCGTGCTGACGAAAGAAGCACTATCAAAAAATCACGAATTAGCTCTTAACTACACATGCAACATTAAATAATTACATTGGCATAATTATTATCTAATAATAGACCGTCAATTTTAATCACGATTTCCAAAATTCATGACTACTTTTATTGAATTTTTTGACTGTATTGATGATAATTAAAAATTATGATAAATGACACACCAATCGTTTTTTGAATTTTATCTTGCAACCGTAGCCCTTTTGTTTTTCCTGATAGTCAAGATTGAAGATAAGAACTAAGGCTCAAATCAAGAGCGAAAGAATTTGTACGAAGATCAATAGGAGATGAGATAAGTATCAATTTTGCTCTCGTTTTGCAACATGTAACAAAGTGTATGTATATCCTCAATCTTCATCTTTCCTTTTCTGTATACACATGTGCATGATTTTACCATTTATGTTACACAGTCGTAGCTGGGTCGACGCAAGTGCATTTTTTATAAATGATTATGCAATAGATTTGATTTAACTATTTAACTAATCTACAAAACAGGTTCTCTGTTGACTACCAATATGCTATAGTTTTTAGTGGCGACTATAGTAATTTCTTTAACGCATTATTTAATCGCAATTTTATAATTTTTATAGTGTAAAAAGATAGCCTACAGTAATAATAATAAAATATTGAAACGTCGCTGTTTCAAACATTTCGCACTTTTTGTTGATGTAAATGAATTTATTTTTATTACTATTATTCATTATCATAATCATCGTATTCTTGTAAGGTAACCACAACAATTTTTTGTAGACAAATAGTGTCATACTATATGTATGTAACTAACTTTTATATCGACAAACTCATATCTACTCGATTTTACTTAAGAGTCGATATAAAAATGCATTAAAAGTAAACTGTATAACCAAGTGCCAGCTTGTCCATACACTGATTATGCCTTATAACGAAATCGATTTAAATTGATTTGAGCGAAGCGATTGGGTCAGGTTAACTGAAACTTTGCGAAAGCATTTTTCTCTACTAAAAAATTGAAGCCCTTCCTAAATTGAAACTCTGACCTTTTGACCCAACTTTGACTAGGGTTAACTAACTTAACATAAAATCAATACAATTCATTATACAAGTCTGTTTGCCGATTTTCAGTCTAATCTGAAATAAAGTTTGGACGCCAGATAAACAGACATACATTTTGTAGTTAATACATTATATTTATAAAGAGCTGCTGGTACTAATATTGCTTGAGTTTGTATGTCTTATTTAGTTGCTTCCTTTTTTACATCCAATCGGTACAAAAGGCAGTGCAAAATTACGCAGGTACCCATAAAGCCCTATCATCATGTCTGCAATTACTACACTAAAAGTACAGTCAATAGTTGTACTGTAGTATTTAGTGTATTAAAAGTATAATTAAATTTGCGCATCTTTTAGACTAATATTTGCACAACATTAATATTATGATGCACGTTAGTTTGCGAATGTTAATTAAGTACACAATAACACCACGATGAACTGGTATATAGTAATATGCTTGTTTTTGCAATCACAGGAAGGCAGAATGATTGCGATTATGACAAATTTTGCAATTCATTAAATCATCACACAGCCGCACTTCGTAATTTTTAACAAAAAGAAATGTGAAGAATAGAAGTTATGTAAATATTCTAAAGTACAAGAAAGCACTTTTCATATTTTCATTTTGATCATGGAGCCAAGTTTTTAACATGCGCAATCATTTTTTAACATCAGCGGAGAGAGTTGCGCATGAGCCGAAGCTGCTTTTATGTAAACTTGAAATTTTAAAATTATTCAGATAGATGTATGAAATTGACAATTTGGGAGTATTAAACTTAAGCGAAAAACTTGGGTACTAAAATTTTCTTCACTGTTTCTCGTGAAAAAAGAAACCTTTATTGTCACGCGATTAGTTCCATAAGCTTCTCTTCAGTAGCTTATTACTCAATTGGCTTCCTTTAACCGATCCCATCGTCAATAAGGGAATAAGCTTGTTTCACGACCAAGTGTTATAAAAATTAGTGAAGGTCTGCAATTTAGTATATAGCATTATAATTAGATAATCATATAATGTTATATCTCATGTATAAATATGCATACAGCTAAAACTGAAAGTGTGATTTATGTAATTCAAAAACATAAAAGCCTAAGTAGGAATTTTTGTAATAGACATGTTTGTAATAACAGCATGTTTCGTTTTAATTGTTTCCCTAAGTTAGCTAATCCATCAGCGACGAAGACACAAAAAATGCAAGTGCAACTGCAACACAGCAAAACAATAGCTAGCACTTTTAAAACTTTTGTTTGTCAATATCTGATAACGATGGTTTATTTCTTAGAACACACTTTAAATGTGTCGGATTACGATGCATAATTATCTCTCACATCACATAATATTTTGAGACCAGCTACAAAAAGCAAAGAGATACTACTTAATTTATGCCTTTTCATTTAGGCCTCCCCTCAGTGAGATAACCGCCAGCAATATTTTCCAAATGTGCTATCCTATTCAACTCACTTTTAGGTTTCTGTACTGCTGCAAAAGATAAGGAACAGGGGTAAGATTGTTTAAATTGTTACATCGTATGAATTATCGCAAGCATAAAAAGTTTTCAGTCCCAGTCCTCTAGTCCTCATTGCATTTATTTTATATAGGCAAACAATTTTCGAGTGTTGTTATTTATGGTGATGGTACCTTTCGGAATTCCTGCGGGCACCAATTTTTCTGCAGTAAATTTACTCATTACGTTGAACACATGAACGCTCCCTTGCATCCCATCACCATCACCTTTGTTTTCTTTCAGAAAAACGTGTTTTGTTTTCAGTTCTTGAGATATGTTGACATGGGGTGTGAAGTTTGGTACTATGGGATGTGATGATGTTTACAGCAGCAGCAGAAGTGAGTGGATGAATGAACTGTTGCATGTGTTCAGCTGTAACTTGACATGACAAGTAAGCAAAGAAGTAACAGATACGCAACAATTGAGTGAGCAGTGCAATACCGTCATCATAGTCAGCAGTATACATACCATTGTCTATCTATACCTATAGGTTTAAGTACACTAGTCACAAGAGAGTGTAAAATGGTGACTTTCCTATCATTTTCAATTTTAGTAATGCTTCGTGAATCATGGTGACTTGGTGATGATGATGATGAAGATGATGACTCCTTCAGAAACAAACAATAATGTTCAAAAACTGAAATCTAATGGCAATAATGGTTATGATGTTAGAGTAAAAATGAACTTTGATGTTTCTGCTGAGGATGCGAGGAATGGTTTCTTTCTGTCTTTCTGCATGTCTGCTGAAATGTAAACATTTTCTTCGTGATAGGTGAGAAGATAATGTTGACAAACCAACGATGATGTTGCAACGCCACGCTTGTATCAATATTGAAAAAGGGTTTACTTGAATGCGTGCAGGAATGTATGTATTTAAAGTATTTATTGTGTATTATAACCATTTGTGTATGAATAACACAAAATCTTTCATTTTCCGTCAACATCGTCAGCAGCATCACAACTCACAACTTACAGAGAAAACAAAAGTTGCTCCGCTAACATGAATTTAAAATCAAGCAAGAAGTATGTGAGGAAAGAGAGGAGACATATGAAAGATACCGTACTTGGTAGTACAACCTTTTAGGTAAAGAGATGTCCTTGTTTAACCTGCTTCCCATTTCATTTTCATTTACGCCACCGCCTACTTTATTTGGGTACTTTGGAGTTTTGTAACAGTAATAATTACTTGATAAAAAATACTTGTCTCGGCTTGTGTAAAGCTAAGTATAATCATTGATGAATGAGTTAAATCACGACTTATGAATTGTTAGCAGGAAAGCAACAAAGGTTGTCCACAAGTGTCAACAGTTTCAAGGTATTCCCTCTTCCTGTGGCAAATGAATGTGAATGTAGAAATATATCACGTGTCTCATATTTGTTTCAACAGAACAGATAAATCATTGCAATCACGAAAAGCAATATAAGTCCGTATTGCATCATGACAGAGAGGGTTGTGCGGAAGAATTTTCTTGGCATATTATGCACGATTTCTGGATCAAGTGGTTAAACTCGAAGATAAGTATTTGTTCATGATACGCTTCTTCTTCAGTTCTTCCGACAGCGTGTTCACGAAATCGGGACTGATGTTTTAAGCTCTATCTTAAGCTGATCAGTTTTATTAATTTAATTTTCAATCACCCATGACATCAGATAAAATCGTTAATTAAGAACAATATAATATACTCCATGTTGATACGATTAGAAGATAAAAGATGCAATTGTCTGCTCTGCATGAGTACAATTTCATCTGTCTTACATGAGAACATTTGATTAAACTATTTAATGATCTTATTAAAGAAAATATTTGACTGCTTATGAGATTCCTTGTTTATTCTTCATGGTTACTAAAGTACATCGATACATCTGCCTGCTTTCCATTATAATTAAACACGGAATAAATTACCATCGCAAAAAAACAACCAAAATCAGAATGAATTAATAATAATGAGCCTTTTATATTTATGTATATTTGACTATGTTTTTTTAGCTACGTATCAAGGATAAATAGATGTGCATTCTAGTCACAGTACATTTTTGATTTAGAGAAAAACAATACTTAATATAGGTAATAATGCATTATTATCAAAGGTTCAAGGTAGTTTGTATGTGTTGGGATTTACACACCACGATTACAGTAACATTTAATTCCATTCGACTGGATAACTGCCTCTTTTGAGGGATCAATTAACTCACTGTGAGCTAAGTTGTTTGATGAAGCAAAAAAATTAAAAGCAAACATGAAAACAATAAAAAAGACAGGCAGTTTACATGGCTTCAGTTGTGTGTTGTGACAAGGCAAGACGAGAAAATTGTCTTGTAGAAAAAAGCTGATCTTCGCACATGGTAATCAAATCAGCAATGAATGTGGTTCTACTGGAAACAAAAAAAGATGGTCAAACAAAAGAATAATCAAGTTTGCTGGTCATAGTCACAACTCAGAACAAAATTTTTGTATTATGTATGTACGTAGCACAGCCATAAACGATGGGTGAAATCCAAAATATTTCATTTTATTTGGGGCAAATGTCACTAGCTACCTTGTATACCTCGGTTGTTAAGTATTCTTAAATAAACTTATAACTCGTTATATAAATACTATTTAAAATATCCAGTTTTGTTGTTACTTCAGACATGTGTGAACAATTTGAAAGTACAACTTCTTTGATCACCATATTCATTTAAGCGTAAAAAACGTAATAGTCTGAGAGAAATGATCATCCTTATATCACATTTTTACAATTCAGTATAAAAACCTTACACACGATTTGTCGTTTAACAATCAAAAAGCACAATCAGTACAATTTTTTCAGTGCAACTATAAAAAGTAACTTTAGCTATTAAAAGATGTGCAAAAACTAATCGCATTTTTCCTTGTGGTAGCTACATCTTCTTTTAAGTTTAGAAAATACATGGTTGAAATGTGAGCCTTAAATGTACTGGAATACAAAATATTTATGAATAGTGGTGAGGAGGTTAGTAGTTTTGTGACGTGATGCAAAGTTCTCGTGTAAATTGGATGTGCAAATGGCAAATGCTCATTCTGAAGATCCTCATGTGTTAGAGTATTTAAGCTGTTTCAGTTTTTTACCTGTGAAATCGTACCAAGGTCGTCAGCAGCATTAACGCCACTAATTTTGTGGCCATCAATCTTTTTAGTGCAAAACTTGTGGCCCTAAACCGAAAAATAAATCAGTAGACTCTCCAGCGTCACTAGTTTGACCGCTACCTGTTTAGATCTTAAAAGATAGGCAGCGCTTACGCCCAAAAAATTATTTATACGAAAATTGAGTGTCGGTGTTCGTATGAAATAATGAAATATTTTTTTGTCTTAAATCAAGCCTTAATAATAATATGTATTTGATATCTACCAAACGTGTGCCCAATGAATTTCTATATCTCAACATTACCATAAATTACACTACGGTTTGAAATCATTTGATCAAAATTAAATAGAAACAAAGGAAGCAAACAAACCGTGCTTATGAAATACTGAAGATGGAAGAGCTTTGTTAATGGATGTGTATTCATGCGGTTACGATATTTCCATTCGTTGCTTATCTTATAATTTAAGAACTCTTTGTTTCCTGAATGATTTCAGACTTTTCAAAGATATGTGTAGAGGGAATTCAAGATTGCATTGAAGTAGAGTAAATTTGTTTTGAAGATATGTTTTCCGCGTGATAATTTGAAACAAAAGATGGCAAAATATTGAAATTACGTCTGTATTCATAGGTTAAACGTGGTTTTTTCATGATTTACAAGCAGTCTATTTGGTTGCATTATAAAATTGAATGGTGTATGAGTTTACTTTTTTGCACCTTGTTGTTGGGGCAATTATTAGCCTTATCGTTAATAGACAATACTTTGGATTCCCTTTAATTTATTAAAATAGCTTATTCCTGCGATTCCCAATTCACAATTCACATTCAAAGATTGGATCCATAGGTATTAAATTCACATACATGGGCTTTACAAGAATTTAAACGGATACTTGGCAAGAAAGGATTTTTTTTCAAAATCAGGATTGGATCGGCATATTTAATCACATTAGAACATTTACAAGCACATGAAAATTCTTTGTCATGATACACATTCCTGAGGTTTCTCTGTAAATGAAAAATAATAAAAACTATGCTATTCATTAATCCAATATGTACATATACCGCTTATGTCTGTCATAATTTTAGTATTTATCATACAGTCGCTTGTAGAGGTAAACTTAATCGTCGATTGTTAAAAATTTACAGCTTGTTTTTATTGCTCCAAGCCAGGTACAAACAAAATATCTTGATTATAGTCCTATTATGTTGAATGTAATATGGTATTAGCCTCCTCAACGAATATTTCCAAATCCAAACAATTTTATTTGGCAAACAGTGACATGTTTTTGTTGACACAGCACGCAATGTTTATATCGGAATATTTCCTACAATGAAATTGTTGTGTTCATCGGTGTACGCAATATTCCATTGGAAGACAACGGTTTGTTTCATATAATGAAGGCAGGTGCATGGATTTGTTTACTCAGAATGATTCTATCTCACACTTCTAGAAGTTACATGTAACTTTCCGTTCGTTCCAACCAAACTAACACTGTTCCATGATGGTAATGTATTCTAGAAATAGACGTTGAAGCAAAAAAAACCGAACGAATGTGACTTTGACACTTACCACTATTCTGCAATCTTTACGAAAAGTTAATTTTGTAGGTTTAGATGAATGTCGTGGTGTTGTGCACATATGGATTCAATTCAACAAATTTCGCAAGTGTAATCTCTTTACGCATTATGTTCATTTATGGAATACACAAATCGTAAATATTTTACATTTGAAATTAATTTTCGTGTGAAGCTCGATTTACTTTTGATACATTTTTACCCCTTAAAGTAAAGCGTATACACAGAGACAGTAGAGTTAAATCGAAGTAATTGTATTGATATTGACTTGAATAGTGCAAAAAATAGAAGTATGAATAATTAATCTTTTCTTTATTCTCTCGACAGGTATTCGTTTACGATGCTCATGGATACGAAGCAGTGAAAAGGAGATTGAGCGAGACTGGATGGATTCGATCTAGCTACATGGCCCAACTCCCTTACCTGCTTCCACTGTGGGTTAAGCATATGGGCAAAGTGATGATTTTAAACTCGAATCAACAAACAACGCAGGCTGTGCGGGAGGCCCTGACAATTCGCTTCCTGTTCTCAGTCTACCCAAATATTTTTAAAATGCACGATAATGCTGAACTGGTACGTCGAATTGAGAAGTACCTGAATAACGAGCCCGACGGACTTTTGGGGTTGGAGCTGAAAACATTGGACGTTGTCTTTCGAGATCAAATGAAAAAGAAGTGGTACGATGAATCTCTCCAACAAACACTTCAACTATGGGAAATCAATCTCTAGGCGGATGATAAAAAAAAAGATTATTAAAAATTACAAATACGATATTTGTACTACTGAAGCAGTACATTATAATCTAATTATTATTGCTTTATATTCATGTATATTATGTGTATATTAAATACAATACAAAAGACTCATTTTTTGTTTGTTTGTTATCAAGTTAAACAATAAATATTCGCGTCTTCGTCATCATCTCTACTGTTGTACTTAAAAATGAAAATAAGTCTAAAAACGCCGTTGTTAATTATACAAATTAGTTTTTCTTGTATTTTGTCGTACATCTAGATGTAAATAATGATTAGCCGGAGGAGAAGAAGAGTACACGCTATGTTAATATTATTATTCTGAATTTAAATGTTGAATGTGCGTGTGTATGTATTGTGTATGCCAGAAAATGTATTATTATTATCATTATTGTATTATTATTAATATTATTGTAATGATAAGTATTATAATTCACTATTAAGAAGTCCTCCTTCAAGCAAATAACGCCAAATTTCCTTGTTTCCTACTAGTTTGAAAATAATATGTAATAATATTCTATTTACTTTGTTAAACTTATTGTGATAGTCAAAAAAAATTCGTCAGTTGACAATAAAAACTGTTACATGTACTTTAATCAATTTTACTTTTGAAGCATTGTCTCCCCTATCAATCAAGAAGGAAATGTGTTTAGCAAATGGCAAGAGGCGAAGCACTCTAGATTTTATCAAAATCAGTATTCTCCGATTTTCCTTCGATTTATACTACACTACACTTGGAGTATGCATTATGATATGATTTAGTCAAGGTATGTCAAGTCAAATATTGGGCCTAAAATAAGTACAAACAGGCCAGCTTTAGATTCAGGCATTTAGCATGTAATATTAATGAGTATTTCACGGGACTTACAAGGCTCCCAATAATTTTGATGTCAATAAGTGTGACGCTTAGATGATATTCTTTGATACAATTAGGGTGTTTCTGTGAACTTGCCGTTTTAGCCTTATCAGTGCGCTTGTACCAGTACCTAAAATTCCAATATAGATTTGTTACTTGCTCTAAAGTCGAAATATGTAATAACTAAATAGTAATGTAAAATATCAACAGAGATCACAAAACGTTGCTAAAATGATACTAAATGTTATAATTCGACCTCGACAATTGTCCCTAATTCAGTAATTGTTGGCTCGACCAAATTTGTTCATTCGACAAGAGGATTTGGAGTATGTATTATTTTTTAAACACAAGATAGAAGAAATATTTCCTGCATTTTACCTGTTCCTTACAAAGTGACTATAAGTAAATACTGATGAAAACTTCAGAGGCAAAAACACTTACATATTACGTCATGTCGAGTAACATTACTGTTACCCTTGATAAAAAAAAGTATTCACAGATAAAAATGGAACATGTTTTCGCATCATTAATTACAGTCCATGATTTTTTTGGCTGCAACAACTAAAGTTCAAGTTTCGACGCATAAACATTGTAGTTCGATTGCCAATTTTTTTTTATAATAGCTCAGTATCAAAAGTGTTTTAATCAGCCTGTCATCAGACACACCACGCACACCCTCTCTGGTTTTATTCAACTTATGTGATGATTCATCTGCAACAGTTTTAGTGCAACTCTGATGTACAAAGCTGAAAAGTAACGTAACGGCCAAATTTTAACGATTTCACCTAGATACAAAATATATGTATATACTCATATCCATAATATGTACTGACTGAAGCATCATTTATTTGATATCCCGGCAAAGCGTAAAATTTCATACCTAATTCGTTTTTTTTCCTTTCATGAGTCTGGCACACAGCGTTTACCACATCAACAGAACTAAAAATTTATGTCATTCCAAAACATGTTGGACAACAAAACAGCACCAGTATACTACTGGTTACGTCAAAGAGCGTAACTAACCGAACCGAAGTTCGGAACGCTGGTCGGACGGTTTTTTTGGGAGTATAATGTAAAGCCTACTTCTTGTCGTTGGTCGTGACATACCCTGCACTGCATTTTGCTTGTAGTTGGATGACGTCACGTCGCTGTCCTCCAAATGTTATGTTATAAAATGTTATGTATGTTCATATTTCATACTACTTAGCTCCACTGGATTTTTATGTAACTGTAACGCTATTGCAGTTGTAACGTGTGCATTGGAAAAGAGCACTACTTACTAGATGATATATAGTTCATCCATCCCTAAAGGAAGGACTAAAAAATTTCTCGTACTTCTGACTCTCTGCAGTTTCACTTTACTCGGCAGCTATCTGGCTCTCAAGAGAAGTAGAAAAGCATTTCCTGTCTTTCTTTCAGCAGGTTTGAGTCCAATTTGAAGCAAATGCGTTTTAGTATACAGAGTACGTAGGACGAATCACAACCCATCACAGAGTTTCTCTTCAAGTTATATATTTTGTGAGTGTGTGAGCAAGACAAAGTAATAGTAATAATAG
>JAQFZG010004187.1:0-12198 GCA_034695465.1 Entomobrya nicoleti | reverse complement strand
CTGAAATGACGTGTTCCGTGTGCTAGAAAACGGTGTGCTGGAATGACGGTGTGCCGTGTGCTGGAATGATTCCGCCCCAGTCGGGGAACTTATTAGAATTACCAAATCTTGTAAGACTTGAGGGTATCACGGTGAATTCCATTTTAGTCCACACTTCCGCTACACAACTTAACTTTTAATTTCACCGTTAAATAGTAATTAATTTTTTGTGAGCTATCAAATCGATAAAAATAGAACGAACAGCAAAAGCGAACGAACTGAAACTGAACAAAGCAAAGTAAGCTTTCAAAAACTTCAGACACACTGCACTGACTGGCCAAGTTAAATTAGTTTATAAATCAGCTGTGTGCATATTAGGTAGACTGAAATAAAAATCAAATTTGCCGCTAGAAGCGGAACGAGTGCTTCTTTTATGACTGTCTGCCAAAAGCATTTGAGTGACCTTATCTCGCCTGCGTTGATCAAAAGGAAAGCAGAATAGTAATTAGTGTTAGTGGAACAAGCATTCATTTGTGTGTTCAGGTCAGCTGATAGGAAATTTGTAGCTCCCGATTTGTTTGTTTTTTTTGTTATTCTTGACTGTAATATTTTTTTAACTTTAATTGGTATGCGTATTTAAGTGGAAAATCACTAGAAGTATTTAAATTACAATTTGATTTAGAATTAAATGAGAAAAATTTGCATATCACTAGGAACTTAAACAAATATGAAGCCAACCACTTTAACGACAGCGTCAACATCAACATCATCTGTGTCATCATCTCAGCAAGAGAAGAAACATAAGCAGCGAGATAAGGCGAGAAAGCACAAAGGTAGATCCGTACCGATTCCCGGCATTTGGGTAAATCAGGGCCTAGCGAAAATTAAATTGGAGGATGACGTTACTGCACCCGTGAAAATTGAAACCAAATGTGACTCCAGTAAAGAAACAAGTGACGACAACGAAGGGGTGACCTTCCCGGAGGAATTTACGGTGATCAAAGAAGACGTGTCTTTTCAGTTCTCAGAGGATTCAGATCAAGGTCAAGAGGGCCAGACGACATCGTGCTCCTGCCGTGAAGAAATTGAATCACTGAGAGATTCAGTAAAACAATTGACCACGCAAGTGTAAAAGCAGAATGAGGTGATTACAGGAATCAAGTCCAGCCTCCGGAATGCTGTGTTGTCCTTGATGACCTGTTGCCAGGATGAGGAAGATGGGGGTGGTCGTCAAGACGTTCAAGAATCTCCAGTGATCGTTAGTACTTGTTCGAAAGTAAGTCCTTCAGCAGATCAAATAAATACAATTCAAAAATTCGTGGCTATGATAAAATTCAAATTGGCATGCGTTTATAGGTTTTTTGGCTTGCAGGTTTGCGGACCAGTAGCAGAGGGCCCCCTTTTAATTGAAAACGCTGACGATGAGAACTTATCAATCCCCTTGGAAGATGCAAGTTATTCAGGTTATCTACTAGACAGCCGTTCCTCCATTGCTTTTGAGAAATGTGCTAATGACAGCCTTGTCGAGATTCCGCGTGCTTTCGCCACCGATTCTTCTAGCTCTAATGAAATTTGGTTCTCCGCCTGTCCAAGTACAGAGGTTGTAGTTGACATGGACGAAGATGAGGAAGAGGATGCCGACCTCGACGACGATGATAGCTCTTACGTTCCTGATGGTAGCGACAATCAATCTGACAACGATATGGAGGATGACCATGATCTCCAAGGAAACCAATTAAAGTAAAAATTGAGATTGAGGACACAATTCGAAATATATTTATCCGTCCACAAAATAAAGTTATCATTTTACAATTTAAATATTTTTTTTAGGTCAGCAGAGATTTTTACCCTCGAAGGTAATAAAGAATCCAGTGGCAACACTGACTCATTTGCGAACTCAGAAGGAAGATTTCAGTGTTCAAAATGTGGGAAGAACTACAAGACAAAAAGGTCGTTAAGTGATCACATGCGTATTATTCATCCCGTAAAGAGTGTGCAGCTCAAATGTCATTTGTGTCCGAAGTTTTTTAATCACCGGTCAAGTTTGAGTCATCACATCAGTTCAACTCACGATCACGTTCGTTACAAGTGCGCTCACTGTCCCGGTACATTCACTTGCATGAGTCAAGTGGTGCAGCACGAAAAGCAAATTCACGTCAAGGGAGGACCGCCAACGCAAGAGTGCAAAATCTGTGGGATTCATTTAGTGAACTCGAATAAAAGTTTACAACTTCATATGGCAAAAATTCACAAATTCAGAGCAAAACCTTTACCAGAGAAGAATAAACCGAAGGAAGGAACACCGAAGAAGAAGGAAAGAATACCAGGAATGATAAGAACAAAAGTTTTCCAATGTCAACTGTGTCCCAGTTCATTCCCCGAACGGAAAGACTTGTCTGGTCACCTGAGCCAAAGTCATGGGATTATTGATGATGCCAAAATGGATGCTACAAAATAATATCTAGGTTTTGCAGAAATCTTTGCACATTTTGTATATATATTGAAAATAGAAATATGAATATTTGAAATATATTGTAAATTAATTAAGTGCTTATTAAAGTAGGAGATAAATGTTAAAACACAAAAATTATTAATTCAAAAGATGTCTTTAAATATATGTTTTTATTGTACATCTTTCAAACTATAATGAACCAATAAAAGAAATTTGACAACCCAAATTTTAGATAAAAAAATTACCCACATATTTAACCACTACTAATCACACAGTCAAGTTAAGCAATTTTTCACCTGCGTCCATAGGAATACATTGATTTGCGTTTGATCTGATTACATGACAACTCTAATTATAATTTTTCTGACTGAATTACGTTTTCACGCTCCAAAAGGGGAAACGGGTACATTTAAATGAAAAATCAATCAGCAATTTTAATCATAAATTTAAACCTGTGCCCAATCTAAATTGTCTAGTTGACGCTCTTCAAAAGACGCACAACGAGTTCCATCACAGCCCGAGGATTCTCACAACACGAGCGTAAAGTCTCCCTCGACTCGATAAGCTGTTCAGGATACTTGCCTGCATACCTTTCCATCAAAAAATATTTAAACAGACAATTAAAACCATCCAAAATAATTACAGTTGTTGTACTCAATCTAAACAGATATTTTTTCAATAACCATTTTAAAACAATCCAGCACTTTTTCTCAGCTTGAGTCAAATCCTCCCCCGCATTTTTCGCGAAGAAGTACAACTTGAGTGCCACATTCGCAGAAAACCATGACAACGGCATAGACCAAATTATGTGAAGCAACATGTTCGTCAATTCCTTCATCTGATACTTGTCCGCCAGCTCCAATAACTCCAAAGTCATCTCACAGCTTTTCAAAGGCTCCTCCAAATTCCGCCGATAAACCAATTCAATCAAAGCACGAACACAAGCTTCCGAAAAGTCCACAATTTCCAAAGTGCCGTCCTTCGCTTCCAACATATCCGTTTGGAACATTGCCGCAAACACAGGACTCATACCTGACAATTACAAAAGAAAGATTTTAAAAATAGCTCGCATTTAATAAATATCCTAAATTAATGTTAAACTGAT
The DNA here is from genome assembly GCA_034695465.1 of Entomobrya nicoleti. Classification (NCBI taxonomy): domain Eukaryota; kingdom Metazoa; phylum Arthropoda; class Collembola; order Entomobryomorpha; family Entomobryidae; genus Entomobrya; species Entomobrya nicoleti. The sequence goes on along the minus strand of JAQFZG010004187.1, from coordinate 8,662 downwards.
AATTATTACTAGACAAAATCGACTTGTGGCACTTGATAGCTCTCTCCTGATCTTGATTTCCCCCAACCAAGATAACCATGTCAGTAGCAAAGCCAATTTGAGTAGTTAACGGACCTTCCCCAAAATGCCTCTTGTACAATTCAGCAACAGCCTCCATGTCCAGTCGTACATTTAATGATAAATCTCCACAAAACGTAGCAATTCGACGACTCCACCGCTTCCACCAAATCGCTTCCGGAAAATGAAGGTTGGTCATTTCCAACGTAACGAAGGTTGGTCTTTGTCCATTTTGGATTAGCACCAGACCTGTGTGACAAACCACAATAAAGTAAATATGTGTGAATTCTCCAATTTACATTTTTCTAAACGTTTAATTAAAAAGGTAAAAACCGCTTTTCACAAAATCCAATTTATTGGGTGAATAAATAGGTCCAGAATTGTCCCGAAAGTTGTTGACCCTCAAAATAAACTCGATTGAATTCGGGGGCAGGCTCTCCTGTAACTTGTGAAGCTCTTCAAACATGTCCATCTGAACGCCTCTTGCGTCCCTTAATTTTGTTTCAATCGTAAGTCGTCCAGTTTTGGGTGAAGTCATAGTGAAATGGGTTATCAAAGGAACGACTGGTCTCATCCACCTGTAAAAATAATAATTTGGTACCCAAAACTTAGACCAGAGTCTGCCAAATTACCACATCTATTCAAATGTTTTTTTAAGAACTCAGTTTAAAAAACCTACGTTTTTAGTCGTCTTGACATTGTGGAGTTGCCGAAGAGTAAATCAATGGACATGTTCCGGAAAGACTTCCCATCCAAACTGTCATCACGACGAGGAGCACCGCCGTCTTCATCAATCACAGGGCTAAAGATCAGATGGACCTCTTCTGAAGATTTAATTATCTGGGTTTCGGTGGATTTGTCACCTTTAACTGTCTCGCTTCCTCCGAAACTCACACAGAATTGACTGTAATCAAAATTGGAATATTCTAGAGGCACATTGGCAATCAGATTGAATTCCATTTCGAAGCCTTTTTATTATTATCTTTGAAAATTTCCAAGATAACTACAATTTAAAATTGACAACTTAACTACTTAACTTTCAATTCAAGTAATGAAACGAGAAAAACAAAAACTGCGACAGTGACATGTCATGTCACATGCTGCAACTCAGCTCATCAATCATCTGCCCAGTCTGAATACAATTTAGGTTCAAAACAAAGAAGAGTCAAGTTTGCCGCGCATTTGGACTTTAATTCCCTTCCGCCAATAGCATGTAAGCAACTCGATCTCGTCTGAACAGGTCAAACAAGAAAGTAAAAAAACATTACGACATCCGAAGAAAAGCAGTCAGGAGCATTCAGTAATTCAAGACAGCTGATCGGAATTACTTAGTTGTTAGTTGTCTAATTGTTGGTGCCGTACAGCCGTTCCTTCCAATAATCAGAATTTTAACAGTGTGTAGTGTTTGTGAAAATTACTTTTTAATTACTTATTGATCGAAAGGGTTTAACATTAAAAAAAAAACATGAAACCGGCAAGTTCGAAGGGAAAGTCACCCTGGAAAGTGGGAAAGGTAAGAAGAGGATCTCGAGCTGGAGGAATCGTAATACCAAAAGGTGCCATTTTGGTGAACCAGGGCCTTGGAAAAGTAAAGCTGGAGGAAGACTTCGTTGAGGTCAAACCCGAAATTCCTCTTCCCATGAAAATTGAACAAGAAGAGAATTGCAGAACAACAAGTAGTGAAGCACTCTCAGATGGGGAAGCTATCACTGAGGAGTATGCAGTTGTCAAATTGGAAGTCGACATCCCGAATGTTCCGATGTCGTCAGAGGAGACACCTGCAGCACCAACTGAAGAGGATGCTCAAGATCATGGCGGTTCCAGCTCTTATCCGGAAGAAATGGAATCTCTCAAGCGTACAGTACAGCAGCTCAGTTTGCAAATAGAAAAGCAAAGTGAAGCCAACAAGAAACAAGATGAATCAATTAGGAAGCAAGATGAAGCGATAAAGAAGCAAAATGAGGTGATTGCTGGAATGAAGTCGTTACTTCGGAACATTGGCGTATCAATAACGACTTATTTCAACGATGTTGAGGAACAAGAAAAGTGTGGTGGTCATGGTAACATTGAGGAATTTCCGGAAAATGTAAGTGAAAATAAAAATATTCATGAAAAGTATTAACTTGGCTTGCAGTACATTTCAATGGAATACAAAACTTACTTATATATTTTCTGTTAAATTTTTCAGGATAATTCAGACGAAAATCATCGTTTATTATTTATTGCCAATGGAAGCAGTACTGGTGACCGAAGTGACACTGAGATCCCGGCAGATTTATCCTTCAACGAGGCTTCGGTTTTAATGGAACCAATCTCAGTTGATGAGCCTCCCACTGGGCAAAGCACTGAAAATGATAATATGAACGTTGATGGGGAAGGTGTCGTGGGCAATGAAGATAGTTCCAGATTACCGGAAACTAGTTCCAAGGAAGCTGATCTCATCCCTGACCAAAATGCAGAGGACCAAGAGGATTCCGACCTGGACGATAATAAGGAGGAGGATGCCGACGTCCAAGCTGATAATGATGACGATAGCTCTAACGTTCCTGATGCTGATGACTACGAAGGAGAATCTGACAACCGTATGGAAGGCGACCATCACGATCGTCAAGAAAACCAATTGAAGTAAGATGAAAACTTATCTTTAAGTTTAAATTGAGCATTCCAAAGATTTAAGTTGGTACTTCAAAATAAATAAAATAATCTGTTTTAATTTTTAACATTTTCAGAAGAACAAAGCTCGTCACCAAATATAATAGAGCCGTTTACAATCAACGGCGTTTGCCTCGTCAACTGAAGAGGAAAGTGTCGGCGGCGGTAGAAGTGAAAGAAGAAATAGCTTTAATTGCAGCTTCTCCGGGGAAGGAAAAAAGGTCGAAAAAGCAACAACCGTCAGAAGCAACCAAGTTAAAATGTGAAGAGGAGCAGCCGTTGAAAAAGAGAGAGAATGAAGCGGAACAGCGTAAAAATGAAATTCAGCAGAGAGCAGCTCAATTGGAAGCTGAGATAGCTTACGCATTTCTCGATCTAAAAGAAGAAAATGGCAGTAACAGCCCCAGCCCAACAAAATCCATTCAGAGTGCTGATGTGCAACAACAATCACCTAAGAAGAAAACTAAAACTGAGAAGAGAAAGAGTTCTAAGAGTCTGCGACGGTCCATCGACAGTTTATCCGTGACACCAGCAAGTTTGGAAACATCGATACTGCAATCACCTCTGCACCCTGTGCAAAAAGCCGTAAAACGAAAAGGAGCAAAATCTGGACAAAATTCCAAAACAAAATCCAAGAAGTCTCGTGTCACCTGAGCCAAAGTCATGGAATCACTGCTGAGGCGGATGGAAAGAATTGAAAGCTTTTATGAATGAAAAGTCTTGCTGTACTTGTAGCACATTTTGATATAAATTGAATTCAAATCAATGTGTGTCCATTGTTCAAATTTTTCTCAGTGTAAAATAATATAATAAAGTTGTGCATAAATGGTTACTTAAATTATTTTATATCCTAGTTCGTTTTAGTCCATTTGTGTACATTTACTTATGATTTATGAATGGCCCGAATGGCCCTATGGCCCGAATGAGCTTGAGATTCAATAAATAAAAATAAATCTATAAATTCTCATGTTGATGTAGTTAATTCATTTATTTTATTTTTTCGTACATCTTTAAGTTAATTGCAGCCATCAACAAAAATCTAATCACACAAACTTAGGAGTTAGGAAATGCAAAATGCACACATTCAACCATTAATTTCTCATTTCAAAATTTTAACCTCTACCCAAAAATACAAGGATTTTCACACAAGCGTAAATACTCCTGTAGTCCTCTGACTCCATCAACTTCTCATCAAGTCATTCAAAACCAAGCTTCATCATAAATCATGTTGATAATTTCTGGAGTACATTTTCATAGAAATTAAATCTATATTCATTGATCAATGTCAATTAACTGTACGAAACATTAGTTTAATTGTTTCGCACACGTTTTAGTTAATTAAAATCAAGTCGATTAAATTTTTAGTTTGGAAATGCGTGCATACTCAACAATTAATTTTACACAGCAATTTCCACCAGTACCTCAAAAACACATTCATTTACACTTCAAAAGAAGCACTACCAACTTCATCACAGCACGAGGACTTTCACACAAGCGTGACTCCATCAACTTCTCCGGATACTTTTCTGCAAACCTTGTTCCAACAAAAGATAAAATCAAATTACAATTAAACCTCTCAAAAATTACTTTAAATTAATTGCTCCAAAAATTAATAGCTTCATATTCACTGACCATTTCAAAACCATCCAAGCCTTTTCCCCAGCTTGAGTCAAATTCTCCCCCGCATTTTTCGCGAAGAAGAATAGCTTGATTGCCACATCCGCAGAAAACCAGGAACACGGCATGCACCAAATTATGTGATGCAACATGTCCGTCAAGTCCTTCATCTGATACTTGTCCGCCAGTTTCAATAATTCCACAGTTATCTCACTGCTTCTCAACAGCTCCTCCAGGTTCCGCCGATAAGCAAACTCAATCAAAGCACGAACACAAGCTTCCGTAAAGTCGACAATTTCCAAAGTGCCCTCCTTCGCTTCCACCATATCCGTTTGGAACATTGTCGCAAACAAAGGACTCATATCTGACAAAAAATTAATTTAATTAGCAAATATCTAATATCTTACGTTGCATTTAACTGCCAAGTGTAATGAGATGAATTACCAGTTAAAATTTCCTTGTGGCACTTAATAGCTTTCTCCTTATCTTTATTGCCGCCAACCAAGATAACCAGGTCAGGAGCAGTGCCAACTTCAGCTGTTAATGGATCCCTCCAAAAGTGCTTCTTGTACAGTTGAGTAATAGCAGCAACGTCCAGTCGAACATTTAATGAAAACATTCCCACATACGTACACATTCTAGCACGCCAACTTTTCCAACTAATTTCTTTGGCCAAAATCACTTCCGTTAATTCCAAGCTCGCTGAACCACCCTCGTCTCGTTTTAACTTCAAACCTGTTAGAAAAACAGAAAATATTCATATTTACATATGTTTCCTGCGCCACCAATAAAAGTTAACAAAATATCAAATACCTTTCCCATTAAAATCAATCTTTTTGTCATTATTCTGAGAACCACTGACACTCAAATTAAATTCAATTGAGTTCCGGGGTAGAATCTCCTGAAGCTTAAGAAGCTCTTCAAACATGTCAACTTCATTGTCATCTGAGTCATCTGGAGTCCAAGATTTATTGTTGATCTTCAGTGTTTTGGTGTTAGATGAAGTCATTGTTAAATGAGTTGTTGCACAGGCCCCCCATCGTCTGTAAAATAAATAAATAATAATCCCACATGTTAAAAAAAGATTAGTAATGCAATTACAAATTACATATTGATCAATTGAATTGATTAATTTAAAAAAAGGAGAAAAAAATCAAACTTACTTTTTTAGTCTTTTTGAATGATCAGAGTGCGAGTGCCCGAATAGTAAATCAATACAAGTTTCCCGAAGAGGTACACCGCCACCTGTGAAACCCCCTTCATCAATTACAGGGTTCAAAGCCAACTCGAAAGGAGAATTACAGGTTCTGTTTATCGAGATAACTCTCCCCCTCTCTGACTTCTCAGGGATTGCACCGTAAAAGTTTAATTCGCCAAAGCGAATTAGTTCAAATTCCATTTTAATCTACAAATATTAACTCAAAAGCTTCAAAATCTTAATTTAAACTTTTTACTGAATAAACTACCCAAGCAAATGTTTTAAAACCCAAAAAACAAAATGAAGACGAACTAGCTAAAGTTACTGTGCACTCAAGCAGGCAGCAAGGAAATAAAGAAGTTCATCAATCAGCTCGCCAAACTACTATCATTATTGGTAAACGAAAGTATAAATTGAATTTGCCGCTGGATGTATTATGTTGGCCATGTGATGTGCTTAGCAACCAATCATATTCTTGCTACTTGGTCGTGCCTTTCCGCATCATGTAAGATAGCAGTAAAGCAGCTTCTACTAGACAGCTGACAAAAAAAGCAAACAGGTGAAAGCAATTTCAAAATCGTGTACTGATTATCCTGTTTGTGCGCTGAATTAAATTGTTTTCCATTCGAAACCAATCATTAGTGATTAGTTATTCAAAAACTTTGGAAATGGAGAGCACTGCAATTAATTTAGCTGAAGAGAAGAGTGATGGGGGTGGGGAGAAGGAATCAGTGAACGAAGGTCAAGATGGTACAGCTGAGGAGATGGAGGAGGTGGCCGGTGAAATGAAGCAGGAAGCTTCCCAAGTTGACCAAGTAATTTGTGGAGGAAAGGCTGGAGCTTTGGGAATCTTGTCAGAGGAGGTAACAATTAGAGTAGTGAAACTGAGTTGTCAAATTGCGTTTCCTGGCGAAAGATTACGCTTACATGACAATACATGCAACTAATTACCACATTTTGTCATGTTTTTTAATAGCTTTGGCTTAAAATTCTGGATGAAGTGGTTGACTCGGCGGAAGATATCCGAAATGTTCTTTTGGCGTTTCCTCAACTTGATAAGTTGTTCCAAAAGAAGAAGGTATCATGGCTGTTTCCACTGGTAAGAATTAATACTAATTACACTACAGTAAATGTAACTGGCTATTTTAATTATGACTGTGACATTATCAAGAAAATATTTTTTTTAAATAACTAAAATTAATATTCTTTCTTTTTATATTCGTCGTGTCAGGTGTTGCCCCATTTGGTGACGCAACATTTGCTTGCTGAAGTGGTAAGTCAACTATGAATTAAATGATATGTAATTAATACGACTATATTTACCAAGATTACTCTTCTTTCAACAGAATGATGTGGGTTGGGCGTCGATGCGTTCTCAGGAGCTGCTAAAGCTGCGCCTCGTCTCAAACCGATGGAAGAATGCCGTTGACAAGTCACTTGAAAATCACACCGAGCGTCGTCCACTTTTGCCGCGAGAATATCCTGAACTTGGGCCAAATGCTGTCGCCATTCACGAGAATCACTTCAATTACCATCGCATACGGAACTACCCCTTGGGAGTCTCCAGATTTAAAGATGCAGAGAGTATTGATGCATTTCTGGAAGAAATGAGAGGTTTTCAAGGAAATCCGTTTCCGGGTAAATCAGTCCTCCTTCATATGGCCGATGAGGATACTAATGACGGACAAGCTTTGGCAAGATTTCTGGTCCTCCTCGAAATGTTTGGACAGCATGTGCTTGACCTTGAATTTGAGCATGAAGAGGATGGTGAAGAGGAAATAGGTGATTTGGAATTGTATCGAAATATCCTGAGGTGCTTGACCCTTGTACCCAATCTAAGGTCATTAATCTTCACTGGCAATTTTTTTGGTGCCAGTGAACCAGAAAGGGACAACTTATTTCGGGATCCGGAATCTCAAGATTTGTTTCCAGAGTTGCGGAACTTGGAGAGATTTGAATGGCGAAGTAAATTCGAAGCTGAGTCAATCTGGATAACTCGCATGCTCAATGCTTATGGAAGGAAGGAAGGTCTACGGAAACTGGGCATCCCGCTCGATCTACTTTCAACTATGGACTTGGCTTTATTTCAATCCGTTCATTTGACTGAACTGTACATTTTTCTGGATTTTGACCTTGATCCAGACATTGACAGAATTAGGGGAGTTGTGGAGGCGCTACCAAATTATCAAGAAATACGCAAGTTTTGGCTAAGTTCTTTTGAATTAGGGTTTCTGACCCCACAACTAGTTAGGATTAATGAGCTGGTCAGAATGTTGGCTGAGTTTAAATTTGAAAGCGTTGTTTTGCAACATTTGGATTGTGTCGAGGGATCGCCAATTCCTGAAGCGCTGCTACCAGCAATTACGGTTACTTCACTGGATTTGGAAGAGATGGGGAAACTGAGTTGGAGTTTTGATTTTTTGAGGGAACTACCCAACCTCAAGTTTTTAAGTGTGCGCATTGAGCCCCGTAGAATTCGCCATATTTTGAAGGAGTATCGGAAGATGAAGCGGGATGGGCTGGTGGATTTGGAGGTGGGATCATTTGGGAAAGTATTGACGAGATATTATATGAAGGCTTATGATTCAACTTTGGAGATTCCAGAGAATGCGGGGATTTGGGAAGGGATTCCAAGTTTGGAAATGCTCACTCTTTCGATTCCGTTAGATTCGCGGGCGGGAGAAATAAAGTATTTGGGAGTTAGGTTTGTGAGGGAATGTGGGAATCAGGCGTTTTTTGGCCCAAGAACGGATGTGGTGAAGTGGGATGAAGAATAAAAAGTAGAGCATAAAGTTTTACTGTGGGGGTCGGATTGATTGTGAGTGATTTAGTTGGATGGTGACGCATTGTTGAAAAATAAATTTAAAATATCTTTAAAAAAATAAAAATAAATCATATTACTAAACCGGTTTTCTGAAGCCATCCTAGGTCTTTTTGTTTTATTTGGCATTGCTGAATACTGCTATATATATGTGGTGGTGTTAAAGTTGAACAAAAATCAAAATTGTTTTATTTTATAAACTAAAGGTTACCTATGAGCAATTTTAGTGCAAAAATATGAGAAAAACGTTGATTAAAATTAAATAAAAAGCTCGGGACAGTCTATGCTTACTAGTTTCTTGAAGTACATGACTACCT
>JAQFZG010004186.1:0-12199 GCA_034695465.1 Entomobrya nicoleti | reverse complement strand
TTTGGAAAGTTTAAACTTGGAGACTTGCTGTGGTAGTAGTAAACATCCATATGCAAGTAATTATGGAGTGAGTAGTTAAATATCTCTGGCGTATTTTGGTGGGCAGGCTCGGAAGCTTTAAAATTCAACATTTTCAGAATTCTAACTCAAAATATGCCAAATTTAGATTTTTGGAGTTTTCAAGCCTGCCCACCAAAATACGCCAGAGATATTTAACTACTTACTCCATAATTACTTGCATATGGATGCTTACTACTACTACATCAAATTTTCAAGTTTAAACGTTCCAAATTTGGCTGATGGAGAAATTTGAATTGTCGAAACTCTAATTTCCCTTTATAAATCATGTGTTTTCAGGAAATTCGAATGGTCGATGTTCAAGCTGTCATAACGTATTTCCCACTCCATCAAATCAGCTAATTCGTTTTGCATTTCCAAGAACAATATCTAAAAAATATTATAAATCTTAGTTTCTAGAAAATTGCATGCATTTGTGGAAGCAATGTATAACGATTGCTCAATCATTCGTCATGATTTTATAATTTTTAGACAATGATATTTTGGTGTTGGTTTAAACAAATGAGCACTGTTCCCACTGTAGTTGACTGAAAACTCCGATATTACTATTGAATATTTCCTACTAAATAAGTGTCGCACACACAATGATGCATGGTCAATATCTTGTACTATGCCGTAGAATTTCAAAAATGTTTGAAAAATTTGGGGTGATTTTATAATTTTTATACAGAGCTTAAGGAAAGGCCAATTTTACATTTTCTCAGCATAATTTTTTCAAAAAGTATTTTAATTTGCTTTAATTGTTGATAAAACTAATGCTGCCAGCATATAAATCATTAATGTGATCCGATAACTCAACTTAACCATTGAATTAAGTATAACCATGTGATGGTTAAGATGTCGTTACTCTGGCAACGGTTAACAAGTTCGGTACTTTTTCACAATAAACGATCAAACTGGCTAGAAGTACCCTTGTGCAAAGTTTAAGCTTTCTAGATCAACGGATTCAGGTTTGGCCGATTTTGCCGATTTTGACCCGACTGAAAAAATTATGGATTGGTGTTATGCCACTTGCCCTTGAAAATGGCCCTATTAGTTTATGCACGTTAGTAACATTTGCATTACATAAATAGCTTATGCCCGTATATATAATTTAAAAAAAAATTAAACCAATTTTGGAAAGAAGAGGATGCATTTAGCCTTTTTACATTTTACTGCATACGTGCTTACTTATGATGCAATAACAGATGTTCAATATTTTGAAATAATTATTTATTTTAGACGGTTACGCATTGCTTTCTGGGATAATCTTGTTTATAAGCTCATGAATAATAGCTTCTAAATTGTTTAAATTATTAAACTACTGCCTAAGGCATTACCCGACCAGGAAACCGGAAGTATTGATTCCCAATATCAAATAGGTGTAGCAATAAAACAAGGTGATTTTTGACAACAATTTAGTCCAAGGAAACACGAGCAATACATTTAAAAATTCTCTTTATTACGAAATAAGTCTTTAAACAAAAGCATTCTTTGAATTTAATACAATAGTTTTGAATAATACTAACAAGAATTTTCAAAAATGTTGAGCTCCTGATATTTCAAAATTTTCCACTATTTTGATATTGGACGAAAATAATGTTTTTCATAATACAACAGATCCAAAATGTATCAAACGATGGAAATGGTCATATACCATGCTCTGCTAATGGCTAACAACTGGATTCTTCCTTATTCCTAAATTCTGGTACGAACGCAACATTGAAAGATATGCCTTGTCACTATTTTATTTTATAGGCGGAAGTGCCATTGTTCTTGTAATGTTTTCAATGTTCCGTTGGTATTCAAATGAATGCTGTTGTTTTATCAATTGCTTGCTTGGATTTCTTCGATATTTTGAAAGTTAGTTCACTAACTATATTGTATATATAAAAAATATTAAATATTTTAACAATGTACTATTCTTTCCACAGAAAGGTACATGGCTGCGTTAAATATGGAAAAGGATAAACCAAACTGGTATTTTGACGCAATGGCTTTAACTACTGGAGTAACCTGGATAAGTATATCGATAGTGATTGGTTTGGTCTGCATGTATGACCCAACCAGCCTATTCTTTTTTGGAGCTTTAATACCCCAAAAATATTATTCATTCTTCCCAACTTGTTTACTAATCTGTATACATCATTGTTATTTTTGTCTTGTGGCTGGTGTAAATGCTGCAATTGCTATTGCCTTTTGAGAGACCTACTTCGTCTATGGAATGGTAATATTCACAAACGAGTTAAAATTGAGCAATAAGTTGCATTTTACAGAGCGTCAGATATTTGTAATATTTGTTTGTTAGAAGCAATAATATATTAAAAAGTTGGAATAAGAAATCTTGGCCAGATAAAAAGGGAAATGAAGAAGTTTATAAAACGTTTTAGACCAGTAGGGATACATTGGAACAAGAATTTAGTGATGGGTAGAATGACCCAGTTTAATTATATCAAAGGTTTACTTAGAGCAACCGGAAAAGTCCTGGTAACTACTAAGAATTAAAATTTCTAACCAAAATAATTAAATGTTACTGCTTATACATGACTTTAAAACTATTTTAACCATTTTAATTACTACAATATTTTATGGCAGAAATTTGAGATAATTACTGAAGACGTTTATATTTAAATCTAATATATATAAGACAAAAATGTTTTTTGCCCAATAAATTAAGTATTTCGTGTTTTATAAGACTATCAGAGACCATGGAAGCAAACTTCCATAAACGTTAGAGGAAATCGCCGTTAATTCGGAGTGATTCCCGTTAATTTGTAGCTATTCCCGTTTAATTTAACATTAATACAAGGAGTTTCACTCAATTCAATTCACTTCAAAACGAATGAAGTCGTAAGACGACCTATTTTCTTCGCAATAGGGACCAGAAGGGGACATGAAATCCCATGTTAAATGGACATAAGAAAACATAAAAAAAACTAAAGTTTTCTAGATAGTGATTTGCAAATACTGGCATTGGATTATATTATTGCATTGTATCCACGTAGAGTTTATTTAATCTTCGTCACTAATTCATCAAAACGAAAATCTCAAAACTTCATATATTTTACATCTACACATCAATCGTAAGCAACATGAAATTTGCTGTAGCATTTAAGACACTATTAACGAGGCCCATTTTCATGGCTTCGTTAATAACTCCAAATGTTCCCACTTCTAACCTTAGTAACTTGCAAGACTTTACCTTTAATCCAACTTCCGTCCTCGGGTAAACTTTCAAAATTATTTTTTCCTTCCAAATCAAAGATTGAGCCTCCCATTTTCGTAAAATCCAATGACTCGTATGAGCTAGATAAATTCCAATTTGTAATATTATCAGAGTACTTACGACCGATACAAGTAATGCTAAACCTGCTGTGACGTACACGATAGCGTAGTGTTTTGACAATCCCAAAACAAAAAACTTAAACTGAGTTGCTAAAGTTAAAAAAGCAATTGCAAGCCAACCTGCAATTATTTTGCTGGCGAGTGGCTTCACAATTAGGAAGCAAATTTCCAAACATCGATACTCAAAAATCAATTTGTTATTAGTTTGCCGAACATATCGTTTTTTAAGATTTCCAAGAAGATTCATAAAACAACGAGCCATGCCAACGCAGAGAATTATACATGTACGGTAATTCATGAAACTTGCATGAAAGCAAAAATGGTACAAGACGAAGTGAAAAAATATTACAATTAATGAATGTCTTAAATTGGAATCCAAAACCTTAAGGAATAGATTAATGGGATCCCATTGCTCAAAGGAGAAAAGTATTGCTAAAATTTCGGCAATTAGGGGATAGCTTAAAATTATGTAGTAAAACACAAGCGCAGTTAGATCCATTTCTTGGAATCGTGCCTTTAAACTGTTTTTAGTGTTTAAAAGTTTCTTGAGCTCTAGATTAAAAAATCCAAACATCTTTATGAAATCTTTTATTAATAATGTGCTTTTTAAAACCTACAAATTTACTTACCAAATATGATATTCGATTTTGCTTTTTTCAATTCTTGTTTCCATAAAGCTAACACACTCTTACGTTTCATCCGATTTGGATTTCGTTTGGATAACAGTTAAAAATAAATGAAGTAATATTCCAAAAATTATGAATCCTAACAAAACAACTTCACTGATTGACAATACACCAACATTTACAAATAAAACAATTTCAACTACAGAAACAATCAATGCAATTAAGTTTACTAGAATAGTTAAGTTGTAAAGCGGATCGTGTATTTTATTGTTGGGAACATAGTTCCAAGTTTTTGATTTGGGATCCCATTCTACGCTATAGTACGGAAATGTGTAGGTGTTTACCAATTGGTTTAGTTCAAGGCAGTGAAGTATTGAGGCCGAAGGCATGGCGTAATTTATTTATATATTTTACTTAAATTTATATAGGAATTTTTAAGAGCATTAGTAGTAAATCAAATATACGAACTTATTCGTGAAAAGATACATTCATATCTTTGTAAAGCAGTGTATCATTCAAAATTGTCGGTAATTAGGAGCAGCTGAATTGTCCTAAGGTACGTCAAAACACGTTTTATAGAATATTTAAATAGTAAAGGAACAATTAAATTAATTGTTTTTCTTTGCACCTATAGTATTGATTTTTTGGTGCAAAACTGTTGCCGCCTTGCTCTATATTTGGTATTAGCTGTAGTAAACAAATGTCAAATTAAATTTAGAAAACATTAAAATCGTGTCTCTGAAATTTAGCTGCAGGTTAGTCATAAGAAAATCTAATGATTTCTTTTGATACGATATAACTTGTACCACAATTTCCCATTAAAAATACAAATATTTTACATACATTTGAATTAACTTTCGAACAAATTTTCAATATTTAGTAAAATTTAAACATTATTCTATTAATATTTGCTTTAACAATGTAAAATTATTTTAAAAGTACATATCTATAAAAATTAAGAAATGTCTTTGCAAGTTTAATCACAATCATAAGTTTTATTTAATTTAAATTTTGTCGCATATGTACCACTTAAACGACAAAATCAAATCATGCTAATTAGTTAAATATTTAGTTAACCATTTTGTATGCGGGCAAATAAATTGTGTTATGATATTAATATGTAATAATTCGCACAAATTCATAAAAACGTTAGTTCTTGAGTTACCATTTCATTAAGTTAATCAAAAATTGAGAAGAAAACAGCTAATTGGTTTCAAATTTGAAAGGTTTACTAACAGAAGCACAAGTAAGTTTTCACATTTTCAAATATCATGGTATATCGGGTATAGTAGTTTTCGTCAAGGTCAAAGGATATTCTAAGATATGTGAAATGGGGTTTTTGTATAGCTTTGAGTTGTGAGTAAAAAGTAAGTGACACAGCCTGGATCCGACCCCAGGTCTTCCCAAATACATGTCGAGCGTGCTACAGATAACACCACCGTGTCTAGTTACTTACAACAGCTATTTGCACTTCAACTGGCTAGTATTGCTTGCTATGCATATACTACAGATATACTTGCAAGTTTTAGCCCATATTCGACTATACTATTATTCCTAAAGTCTCGATAAAATAAACCCTTTAGTATACAAAGGTCCAAAATTTGCATGACTTGATGAAAGGTTATGCCCAGTTGCCTTGGACGTTGACAAAATCATCGTTCAAAAACATCCAATTTTGAAGCACGTGGGCTCGTAGGCAACAATTAAATTATATCTTAATATGGTATGATGACTTACTTTTCTAAATGGAAGATTTAGGATACTAGAAGGTGTATGCTTAACTTCCTTAATACTTTAGTAACTTCATCATTCTGCTTCCATACTAGGTACATATTTACTGCATGCAAAAACACTCGTACTAAACAATCATTTCCTTTCAAACGTAACCTTAAAACCACTGCACACAATATATTTATATATAACCTTGCTTATTTCTGGTAATTTGATCTTGATACCATTAACTTAATAACTTTAAATGCTTCTAATTTAGTGTAATAATTCCGACTACAACAGATGACGTGACGTGAAAAGACGGTTGGCGTTATAAAACAAGGCTACTTTGTCAGAAAACTAGTTAAAGCCAATGATTATAAAAAGACTTCTCCTTTACAAAATTTTGCCGGACGAAATTAATTTAACGTATTTTTGCACATATACGCATACAAAAGTTTTATATAAGGTTTCTCAAATCTCTCAAAGATTTTGAGCTCTCGATATTTCAAAATGTCCGCAGTAATAACTGCACTTGGTCGCAAAATCGGTACAACTATTTTAGTCTTAATATGCTTTGTATATGGCTACTAATTGGATTCTTGCTAATTCCTAAATTCTGGTATGAGCGTAATATTGAAAGGTACATACTCTCCCTGTTCGACTTTGTTGGCAGAAGTGCCGTCGCTCTTGTAATGCACAGTGTGTTTTGTGTATGGGCTGTGGGACGACAAGACCTCCCATTTGAAATACAAGGAAGTATCGTACATGAACATAATTCGATAAACACAATTAAAAAATACGTACTACGGAACTAAAAACCGGTGGAAGTAAGGTTTCAAGAAATATAAAAGAACGGCAACGATTTTTTGAAGACGCTCTTGAAGCGTACAGAAATCCACCAAATTTTAAACATCCTTGTGTCTGAACAATTTCAAAAGATTGAAAGTTCGTAATTTGGGACAAAGTTCATCACTTTCATCTTTACCATTCATTTCAAATGATGTATTTTTTTACTTCAAAGTAGCTAAGCATTCAAACAATTCATCAGAAATTTTATTAGCATTACGTTTTTAAAGTAGCATGCGAATGCAATGTCAAATTTAACATTTCATGCTTGAATGCACACTTGAATCAATACATTCAAATGTTCTAAATTGGAGAAAATGACTAATTTCTAAAATTGCAAAATTTTCGTACATTAGAAAAGATGTATAATTTATGCGTAAATGCGTGCAAATATTATTTAAATTTAGGAAATTAGGTAAAGCAAAGGATTTATTTAAACTTCGCCGAATTCTAAAGACCAGTTTCCTTCCACATACCCAATTTATCTGTATGCATAATCACTCAATGTAAAAACAATTCTCTTGTCATTTCTAACAATTACTTGGACTAGACAGTTACCTTGCCCACATTGTACACATAAGAAGCCACAAGCGAACATTTCCTTAAGCAACCTGGTCATTATTTTGTAATTTGTTTTTAAACCGTTAACTTTAAGCTTAAATTCGAATCATACTATTTGAAATGATTACAGACAGGAAATGAAATTAGTTCGGGAGACATTGATTCCTAATTTTAAATGGGCGTTGCGATAAAATAACTAAAAGAAAACTAGTCGTACGGAAATAAATTTGTACAGTAATAATACAAATACTTTTCAGTTAAAAAAGTGCCCAAAGCGGAAGCTTACAAATCCACTTTGTATAAATCCCTAGACGACTTTCAGAAACTTAAGATGCTGAGCTCAAGATACTTTAAAATGGCTATAGTTATTACTGCAATAGGCCGAAAAATCGGGGCAACTATTTTAGTCCTAGATGAAAACCATCTTTTCCATAACACTTCAGATCAAAACTGTATCAAAAGATGGAAATCGTCCTACTCTATGCTCTGTTTGTGGCTAATAACTGGATTCTTCCTTATACCTAAATTTTGGTACGAACGCAACATTGAAAGATACGCCTTGTCACTATTTTACTTTATAGGCGGAAGTGCAATGGTTCTTGTAATGTTTTCAATGTTTCGTTGGTATCCGAATGAGGGCTGTCGTGTGATCAATGGCATACTTGAATTTCTTAGATATTTGGAAAGTAAGTACAAGTTGTAATAAATGAAGCGAAATAAATTCTATCTCGAATTATTTGTTTTTTTGCAGGAACCTACATGCCATATTTCAACAGAGAAAAGAACAAACTAAACTTGTATCTGGACGCGCTGGTTTTCCTAAGTGGAATCACATTTATAAATATAATGATTGTGGTAACATTGCTCTGCATCGATCCAACCAGTTTAGTATTTTTCGGTGCCTGGATACCACAAATATATTATTCATTTTTTTCCAACTGGTCTACTGATATGCATTCACCATGCCTACTATTGTTTTGTTGCAGCTGTAAATGCAGCAATTGGTGTAGCATTTTTCGAAACTTATTTTGTCTACGTAACTGTCTTATTCACAAACGAGTTAAAATTTAGTGATAAGTGGCATTTTTATAGAACGTCAGATAACTTAAGAAATGATCCAGATAATCTTAGGCATGTGTACAGATGCTTTCAGGTATTAAATTCCAATATTATGTGTAGAGCTGGCAAGTTTATCGCCGCAGGACATGCCCTATGTATAATAATTCCTGTGTTATGTAACTTCATACTGATTCATTATTGGGGTTCTTTGAGTCTATTAGCTAAATTACCAGTTATGTTAGGTTTGCCAGTTAGCATGGGTTATTGGACATTTGTTTTACAGTTAGGGAAATATTTGTTTGTGAGAAGCAATACAATACTAAATAGCTGGAATAAGAAATGCTGGGAAAATAAAACGGAAACTAAAATAATGAACAAATTTAGGAAAAGTTGTAGGCCTGTTGTAATACATTGGGATAAAAATTTAGTAATGGGTAGAATGACACAGTTTAATTATATTAAGGCAATTCTTAGGTGTACATTCAAAGTACTCTTAACAGCTCAAACATAAGTATGCGAAGAATATTTAAAAAAATATTTTCATGATTCGTTATATTTATTTATTGTAAGATAATGTAAACTTTTAATTTAATATTTGCTACAAATAATTTTAATAAGTGTTCACCTAAATTTAGAGGAAAAGTAAGTTTCAATGTAAATATTTTTAATGGCTTAATTGTATTTCATATAACAATACAAAAATTACGCGTTGATTAATACGAAAAGAGAATTATTGAAAGTAAACGAAACCTGTTTTTTGTGTATTATCAAACCCCTTAAATTCTTTCATAAGATACATGAGTGTATTAGTATATCTTTTTTTACGGGTATATTGGCCGCGGAATACTGAATAAAGGTATTATATTTCAAGAAGAGCTCTTATTCATATTTCGGTCGAGAAATATGTTTTTATTATACATTATTTTTTAAACATATATTCGTGACTACCATATACAACGACAAACCTGTAGATTTAAAAACACACGACACGACAAACCTGTAGACAAGTCAACAAAAAATTTGGTCCAACCCTTCGAGTTCTACATAAAAATTTGATAATTTTCTGTGATATTTGCATTGGAGTTCATAAATCAACAACGGCTAAAGGAAATATGCTAGCCAACATGTCAAATGCTCAAAAACCATTGATGAGAGAATTTTATTGAATATTTAACAAACATGTGTAGTTTTATTTCTTGTAAACCAGGAGTAAAAAGCAGTAGGACGTGCCGTCTGCAGTACTTGACAATTTTACAAAAGGTATAATCCGATATTTAGCACAATGTAAAATTTGTGTTTGGAATCACTTCCGGTGTATGTTTAGGTCATTGTTATTTTTAATAAAACCAAAGATATTGGGAGGAAAAGAAAAGATTGATTGATATTTGTGTACGCAATTGTTACTACCAATAAACTTTAACTATTTAAATAACGTTTCATTCAATTTCTTGTTTGAAATAATTACTACACTAATCTTGCCTTCAAATTCTTGTATTAACTTTATATTGTAGCGAAAAATGTTCATTAGTGTTTTTATTCAAATTTCAAATAAACTGAGAATAAATAAATGAGATGATAATGATAACTTACTTAACAAATAATCGAAATCGCTTAAATCCAATAAAATTATTGCTTTATTATAATGGCTAAATTTTAATTAATTCTGTCACACAAGCACATACTTTCAATAGTCGAAAGTATTACACCTCGTACCTTTATTATTAATCGGTACAAATGTATTCGACCCATAAAAGATCCGATCTCCCTGATTCCCAAATGACTTACCAATAGGTGTCAACAGCTCAACAACTAGTACTCCCAAAACTTAGTGACCGACCACATACTCTTTCCCACAAGCACACGTGGGTAAACTGCAATGAAATTAGGATTTAAAGTAATCCCTTTACTGTTCGGCTTTTGAAGCAAGGGTCAAAAATATAAGTTTCATTTTTGTCCCTGTAATAGTTGAGCTTTTTTCTTAGAAGCTCGCATTCGAATTATCTAAAGGTATAAAGTAACGTACCCAATAAACTTTGCTGGGCACTAGGTTGTTTGTTTAATTCAAATTCAGAAGAAACATCTGAATGTTGTCGTTATGTTTTACATAGCGTTTTGTGCAAATATTTTCAAGGCAGCTCCAGTCCATAACCACGAGACTTGTGGAATCACATTTATTACGACATGAGTTCAAATTCCACGGGCCACAGTAAACTTTCTTCTTACTTGTCAGTCAGCCATGCCGAAATTAAAATTCACAAGTGCGACGTTACAGGACGCATTCTTCCAGTTTATTTTCCGGACAACTTGTGTAAGGACAGTAAATGATCTTACACTTAATAAGGAATGCTATTTAAATTAATTAATTAACTATTTTTTGTATTTTAATTCGCAATGTATGTTCTTTACTTACTTGTATGTAACTGGAACATCAATAAAACTTTCATTGTCGTCGTCTTGTCATCGTGATGGCTCCTGGATGCTATGTAATGGTGGGTGTTTATTGAAGTGGCCTGCCCTGGAAGCTGGATTATTAAGTTGTTTGGAAGGGCAAATAAAAATTCAGAATTTATCATTTAAAGTACCTTTCACCATTGACTATAGAGAAACTGATGTAACAAATTAGCAAAGGATCAAGTTGAATGAGAGACATATTATATTATGACCTCCCAAAAATATCCAGCCAAAATATCAATTTGGTTTTCATATTAATTTATGGAAATTTTGTAGACAAGGTGCTCTATCAAGTGAACTTAAGGAGTTTCTATGGCTTTCTAAATTGTAATGTATTTTTAACACAACGAATTCAAACCAAAATTGAAAACTCTCTATAATTTATTTAATTCTCTTTTTCTATTATGCTATTTAGTAATCGTGTTTATGTTTGTGTTTTACTGTTAATGACAACAGAGTCTTTACTCACAAAACTATCTCATAAATGCTTTTCCACTAAAATTACACCTGCAAAGTTACTAAAAGAATACTTAAATTTATCTCAAGTATTCAAACATCTGTTATCGTGTTCATGGACAAACAGTGTTGCATTTCAACTCTTGATCCATATTCTCGGAAATATTTTTTTAATGTAACCATGAAAACAACATTCAATCACTGGTTCATTTGAATATTAATATTATTAACGAAACCAATTCTTTTAAATTAAACCATCAGAAAAATTTGATGCATTTTGAAATTCTAAAATCATATATTTAAAAGATTCTGATCTTGTGTTAATTAAGAATTGAAGAATAGAACAGACCAACTGACAATCATGAGACTAACAATGATTACACTTGATTGAGACATTGATTTTGGAATTAAAAAGAACAGTTTTACAATAATGCTCAACTATAATGGACAAAAAAATGTTTTTAATGGTAGCTTTAATCAAATACAAGTCAAAATGGTGTTAGTCTACTGCACGTGCTACTGGATTAGAAGAGTATTTAACTACTTTGGATTACGAATCTGTTTCGAGTACTTTAAATATATGTCTGGCTATTCCATTACATAATTTTGCTTGACACGAGGCTTGATTCGTTCCAGTTTAATGGCTTTTAAATTAATTAAGTTATAACAAATTCCGTACATAAAAGCCAGAGTAATATTATTGCCTCGTGCTTGAACTTTTGTGTCATATTGTAACCGTAACTGCTGCACTGGTACAATGAACACTTTGGCTGAGCTACATTTTCATTACCTTACTACCAAAAATGTCAAAAACAAGTTATATGACCAATACTTTAGCATAAGCATATAAAAATATTTGGACGAACTCAAACCATACATGTTTACTCAAAACGTTGCTGAACGGCAGCAGTTTGCAAGCCATTTAGCAAAGATTCGTTTCCAAAATTATATGGACAAACTAAATTAAACGTCTAACGTTATTGAATTGAAGATTTGTAGGAAACAGAAGACAAAATAATAAAAACTTTGTTAAAAGTAACTTCATGTTTCATTAAAAACACAAATCTGAACTTTTAGTGAATTCT